>VWYH01010297.1:170627-200471 GCA_013399365.1 Pampusana beccarii
GGCGGCGGCGGGCGGGGGCACCAGCGTGAACCCCTTCCTCAGCGACTCCGAGGAGGACGAGCCCGAGGAGCCCAGAGCCGGCGGCGGCGGCAGCAGCAGCAGCAGCATCCCCGCCCGCCGCTACGGCACGGCCGCCCCGCCGCCCCCAGGGACACCCGCCCACGCCGCACCCGCCCACGGGGCAGGCACACGTGGGGCTTCAGGCGTGGACACGCGTGGGCAGGCGCGGGCAGATCCACGGCCCGGGGGTGTCCCCGCACCCGGGGCACCCACCCATGGGGGGGGGCATGTCATGGAATCATAGAATCACTTCGGTTGGAAGAGACCCTCGGGTCTGGGCCCCTCAGTTCCAGAAGGACAGGGAACTGCTGGAGAGTCCAGCGCAGCCACCAAGATGCTGAAGGGAGTGGAGCATCTGCCGTGTGAGGAAAGGCTGAGGGAGCTGGGGCTCTGGAGCTTGGAGAAGAGGAGACTGAGGGGTGACCTCATTGATGGGGATCAATATGGAAAGGGGCAGTGTCAGGAGGATGGAGCCAGGCTCTTCTCGGTGACAACCAGTGACAGGACAAGGGGCAATGGGTGCAAACTGGAACACAGGAGGTTCCACTTAAATATGAGAAGAAACTTCTTCATGGTGAGGGTGCCAGAGCCTGGCCCAGGCTGCCCAGGGAGGTTGTGGAGTCTCCTTCTGTGCAGCCATTCAAACCCGCCTGGACCCCTTCTGTGTAACCTCATCTGGGTGTTCCTGCTCCGGGGGATTGCACTGGATGAGCTTTCGAGGTCCCTTCCAATCCCTCATGTTCTGTGATTCTATGATCATCATGTCCAACCATAACCCAACTCTAGCGCTAAACCATGTCCCTAAGAACCTCACTGGGGGACCTGTAAGGAGCCACTGAAGGAGGAATGTTGTTTTTACAAAACGGGAGACCTGGTGCCTGACCCCAGCATGGAGGGGAAGGACTGAGACACATCGCACTATGAGTCCTTAATGTAAAAGAAAGTCTCTTCAAACTAATCCCGGAATGCAAACTGATTATTTAAAAAGTTAAGTTAGGGGGAAGGGTAACCAAAGAGCCAGGAATCCATATTTTAAATAAATCAGTAAGGGTAGGGGGATGGTTAGAATTAGATGAATGAGATGGGTAAACTGAGGCAGGCATTGGGTAGTCTAAACCCTGCAGTTCCCAACCAATGGGGCACAGGGGAGGGAATTTGCAGCCGGGATTTGGGGGGCAGTTTTTGCCCTATTCCATGTGCCTGCCTTCAGGTGGAACAGCCGGTCTTGCAAAATCGTTAATAAAATATGCTTTGCTGAGAGAACCAGCCTGGGCCTATTCTATTGGCAAGGTAATAGTTTCCTACAGACCCAGCACAACCAGGGTGTCCCCATGCCCAGGTCACCCCCACCAGGGCACTGGGCTCACTGTGGGGACACTCACATGGGAGACAAACACCAAAACCCGCCCATGGGCACCCACACCCAGCAGCATCCACAGACAGGAGATAAATGCTGTACACGTACAGATGCAACATGAAAGATGCAGCTCAAGGACCTGGGCTTGGGCACCCCTGGGGAAGATTTAGCTTGCACCTTCCCTCCAGATTTCCCTCTGGTTGCATTTGCCACCCCGTCTTTGAGATTGACTCAGCGCTTTGCCATGTAAGACTGTGACTCAGCCTGAGCACACAGGAACGCCCAGGTGCAAAACTTCGGCAAAGGAGCAGCGGTGCTGGGTCCGTGGCCCGGCTGCCCCACGGTGTCCCTTGTACCCTCAGCCAAAACATCGCACCTGGAGGGGTCACAGAGTGGTTGGGGCTGAAGGGACCTCTGGAGATCCCCCAGTGCAACCCCCCTGCTCACACAGGGTCACAGAGCAGATCACACAGGATCCCAGGCGGGTTTGAATGTCTCAGAGAAGGAGACTCCACACCCTCTCTGGGCAGCCTGGGCCAGGCTCTGGCACCTCACAGCACAGAAGTTTCTCCTCATGTTCACATGGACCCTCCTGTGTTTCAGCCTGTGCCCGTTCCCCTCACCCTGGCGTTGGGCACCACTGAACAGTCTGGTGCACCCTCTGACACCCACCCTGAGATATTGATCCCATTGATCAGATCCCTCTCAGCTTCTCTTCTCCAGCTGCACAGCCCCAGCTCTCTCAGTCTCTCCTCATCAGGAAGATGCTCCAGACCCCTCAGCATCCTTGTAGCTCTCTGCTGGACCCCCCCCAGTAATTCCTTGTCCTTCTTAAACTGGGGAGCCCAGAACTGGACACAGAACTCCAGCTGTGTCCTCACCAGGACGGAGCAGAAGGGGAGGAACAACCTCCCTCAACCTGCTGGTCACACTCTTCCTAACGCAGGGATGCAGGGACCATGTTCTGATTTCTTTTTCTTTGCCCCTCTCTCGCCAGCTGCAGCATCCCAGGTCTGTGTTTATGGAGCAAACCCAGGAAAAGTGTTGAAGCCCTTTGCAATGCCGGCTGCTCGCCCAGTCCCACCCGCACACCGCAGGCTGCCGTCCCGCTGGGCGAGCTCGTCCTCGGCGTGCTCGTCCGTACTTTTGATGCCAACAAGCTGCTGGTCAAGTCATCCGAAGCTGCAGCCGTGTGCTGCTCTTTGGAAGAAGAACAGCACGGCACCTGAGGCATGATCCCTAAATTGGAAATGTGGCAGTCGCCAGAGGGTTGTACAGGCCAAAATCTGGAAGGATGAGAGGAGAACAGACCCCAGACTGTGTTTGCAAGAGGAGATTTTGGGAGAGCTCTGTTTATTTCTGCACACTGACCCGCAGTGGTCGGGGAAAGCCGATGGCCGTCCCGCTTCATTGGATGCTCAGGAACCGTCAGGACCCACGTGTCATTTTTGAAAGCAGGAAAAACATTCAAATGTGAACTGATTTTCTGTTCCAGGCTGCTCATCCATGCCAAAGCCATGTGCTGTTGCGCTCCCATTGATATGCTGATAGTTAATTTCCAAGTGCCTTCTCCGATACTCCGCGACTGCCTCCCGTCGGCTTCCTCCCTGTGCTTTCAGCGTCACAGTGAATCAGATAATTTTGGCTCGCTGAAGCTGCTCAGGTGGCAGGCGGCTGAATCCTCCTGCCCGTGGCTGCCGGCACCGCTCAGCCGCTCGCGGCCTTGGCAGAAGCTCCTTCCGATTTTTAGAAATAATCTCTGAAGTCGCATGTGCCTGTTGCTTCTTTGAAACGGCGTTGTGAGGGGGGATTTCTTACGCTGGAGGCTGTCAGATATAGATTGAAAGAAGAGATTAAAAGAAAAGCAGCTGGGAAACAGGGGGGAAAAAAATGGATGGAAAAGGAGATCCATCAATTTGAAAGTCTAATTAAACTGAGATGGGCTCAGGTCCTGTTTTCCTCATTCACTTTGAGAATTGCTGCTTAGGCCAAGCTTGTGCTGCCTCATTTACTGACATCTTTTCCCTCTGTCTTTCCATTATGGCATGTGGTATCAAAGAGAGAGAGGAGCGGAGAGGTTTGATCCTGTGCTGTGCTGGGGGGATTGCCTGCATGAACTCCAAAGGCTTTTTCCTGCATTATTTCCTATGATCCAAGCCATGGTTTTGCAGATGGTGTCTGTCGTTTCCAGGGGGTGACTCAGCATTCGTTCGTTTTCATACACCATCCATCCCTTCACTGATTCATCCTTCCTTTGTTTTTCCAGTTGCAAACAGCCCTTCCTAGGAAGCCTCCTCACGTTCCTGCTGCCTGAGCTGCCAGGTCGCAAAGAGCTGATTTCACAGCAGCCGTGCCGAACAGGCGCACAATGGGAGGATTCTTGAGGAAAAACGATACTAAATGGGGGAAAGGCAAAAAGAGAAAATACCCTGCAGAGAGAGGCCACAGCCGGGGGTCCCCAGGCTGGCGTGCCAGGCCACAGAAAGCTGAAAAGGCCCCAGAATGAGGAGAGAACCTGGATTTAAATCCATCATGTGCTCACGCAGCTTGCAGAGGCAGTTTCATAATTCACCTTGATTCGACTGGCCCACTTACCCAGACAGCGTTTGCAGTTGCTTTTCATATCCCCAGCCCTTCGCAAACAGAAACCGGCTGCGTTGTGCAACCCTTATGCAAGCGGTGGGGAAGGGATGCTGCAAAAGCTCTGCTCTTTCTCAGGTGCCACCAAATACTTGCCGGGACCTGCTGCCCAGGGAAACGGTGCCGTGCCACGAGTTCTCCTTGCCAGGACACAGACAAGGTGCTGTCTTCACCCTGAGTGACAGATCTGTTGGTTATACAAGGTTCTCAAATATGTTCGCTCCTTCCCCGCAGTTATTATTATCATTTCTGCCTTCTCGGTCTTCGCTCTGTCACTGCTTCTGCTTAATCGCATGGGATAGTAAAAGGAACATAGATCTTCAATGTGTTTGAAGAGCATTGCAAAGAGACTTCTCGCAAGCACTTACGCTCTGTGGCAGTGATTTGTCATCGCTGGTTTAATTTCTGTAAATGTATTATTGGGTTAAGAGGCCAAAAATTCCTAGCAAATATCAAAAAGTATTAAAACAGAATCAGCTTTTCCCTCACTCTTCTTGAAAGATGAAGCCTTCCTAACATCTTACTGGTTTTCTCTTACTGCAATATTTTGAAGTGAAGCAGATCTTTGATGCTTAGGAAATCCTTCTATTCCCGCTGTCCCTATTTCTCTCCCCAGATAGTGTTTATGCCCACCTACATTTGCGTGGGGTTTGCAACCAGAGGAATTATCTTTGCTTCTTCTGTAAACAAGATTGCACGCTATGGCTGTAACACAGCCATGGTATTTCACTCATAGAGGAGACGGAATTTCAGCAGTTAATGAAACAACTCATCAGTCTGCGTCCTCCCTTCTGGAAGATGCTCTGTGAATTGAAGGGACTATTTAAGAAGACAAAAAGCCATGTAGATAAAGGGCCATCAGCCCAAAACTTCAACCAATCTTCCTTTCTCTTATTTCTCCTTAGAGGTCAGTAAGATCCCCCCTGAGCCCAGCTCCCCATCTATTTCCAACATGGTTTTTAATTTGCTTTGTCTCTCCTGCACTGACAGACAGAGGGACACCACAATTGTTTCAAAAAGAGGGACGCATTTTCAAGATGTAGTGATTTCAAATTGGGTCCATCTCTTTGAAACACCCTCTATATTCAAAACATCCCTCCTTGTCAGTCTCTTTTTTTTTGCAAACGTGGCTTTAGTATGTCTAAGCCAAAACCTGTGCGTGCCAAGTTTGTTTCTAGGATTTCCCCCTGAAGATACACATCGTCCAGGGAAAGGGTTCCAGCTCCTCTTGCATCTTGGCAGAAACAACCAAATCCACCTGCCTGCGTGATTCAGCAAGATATTCACAATATGTTCCAGCCAGGTTTGTGCACCTGGATGCAGGGGGAGCAGCCAGGTTTCCAGGCAATGCTCTCAAGTCCGCTTGTTAATGATGCTTTTAATTAAACGGCCACATTTTCCTGCATCCTCAAGCTGCCTGCTTCACCTCTGCCCTCCCGTGCTGCCCAGGGGAGGGAAGGGCATCCAGCTGGTTTCCTTCCTTTGAATGCAAACAGCACAATCAGCTGCAAAGTCTCCTGAGATATATCGACGTAAACAGGGTGACACAAAAATAATGTATAGCCGCTAGCGCTCCTGTTCCTTCCGTGAAAAACAAACCCTGGCATGAGGACCTCAGTTAAAGCTGGCGGGGGGGTCTGAGCTGTATCTTCTTTAATTCTCCTGCTCCTGCAAGTGACACAAGTCTCCTGGCAGCCTGCAAAGGCTTTGCTCTCCCTTAGTGACTCTTCTCTCTTCCCAGAGCATCTCAACAACAACCCCAGCAACAATCCTCAGTCTACGGGAGACCGATGCTTTCTCAAGCAAGAACATTCCCACACAGGACGTAAGAAGCATCTCACAGGCCTGGATGCCATCTCCTCCTCCTTCTCTCGCCCAAAGATCTGTTGCCAAGATCTCTCCTTCTTTCTGCTCTCGCGACGGAAATAGCATGTTCCCTTCAGAGCCTCCTTACCCAAGTTCTTTAGGTTTTTTTCCAGGCATCTTTTTGTACTTGTCATCATGTGCTCACAGCAACTGCCGTCCCAGCTGCTCCAAAGGGACGTTCCAGCAACAAGAGACCATTCTGGTCCCTGTGAAACCTGCCCTGTCCCACTAGCAGAGCTCAGCAGGCAGGTGAAGCAGTGTTACCAGCACTGAGAGCTGCCAAGTGATGCCGAGAAGCTTCAGTAGGTTCAGCATCCTGGACTCGGTGGTGGGAAGCTGCCCACAGAGAGCCTGGAAACAGCTCCTTGCTCGTGGCCATGGGGAGATGGGGTGAAGCAACAGCATGTGTTTCATCAGGGAGGAAAACCAGCCCGAAAAACACAAACCACAAGCTTAGCAAAAAAAAAAATCTACATCTTGAATCATAGGGAGGATGCTGCAGCGTTTCTTTGGACTCCACAACAACGAAGTTTGATGTAAAATATAGTGTATTGCAGGAATCAATGAGCGGGAAAAGCTGTAGGCCCTTGAGTTGATTCATGGGTCTTCGGCCTTGGCATCGCCGTGCAGCTGATCTATTTTATTATTTAAACAGCTTGCAAACATGAAACAATCCCGCACAGTAGTACTGAATACCTTCCGTGTGAGGTTGTTAAGACTATGTGAAATTAAAGACGTTTTAGCAGTCTGAGGAAAACTGAAGCTGAAGTATTTTTTCTTCATGCTCAGAGTTTCTTATTTGACAACGAACATGCATTCACACACACAGCACATTCTGCTGCTTTTAAAACCACCTTTATTATATTCTTCTGTTAGAAATTTCTACAGTTTTGCATCTACCGTTACCAGTCTCATTAAAATAACCTTGGCTGTTCTTCCTCTTAACACTACAATGCAAACAGATCACATTCTCTAATCCTACGTAATGCCTTATGTAAAACCACTTAACATTCCTTTTAAGGCTGGGACCCATCCAGACGAAAGATGCTGCATAAAAGCACATTCCTTAACACGCTTAACCAGAAAAGCAACGTGGTCTGGGGTGGAAAATACAGAGTGGGAATCGGCATGTGTTCAAGAGTGCATGCCTGGCAGCCTGCAGGGGCAAATAGTGGTCAATACAGGAGCGTTTGCATTAAACTGCAGTCGTCGGAGGGCCCTTGGATCTGTACGTTCTAGGAGGCCAAGTCTTAATGCACCATCTGCTACTGGAAAATGAAATGGCCTCTTTCCTGTGCTGTCATCTGATGGCTCGTCAAGAGCAGCAAATCAGTAGAGCGAAAAGCAGCGTTTGAACCCTCAGCTGGGGAAGAGAAAAGAAAAAGGACGCAAACAGCTCACTATCAGGAGTGCAGGAAGCTAATTTGTGGGGGAGAGGTAATTGTTTTGTTAAAAATCGCCTGAGGAAATACAGCTCCCTAAAGGGTAAATAGTTCCTTCTGTATTTGCTGGGTGTTCAGGAAAATGTACGTATTTTTGTTGGAGAGAACATACAGGATGTAGAAGGATTTCAGAGCACAAGGGGAAATTAAATGCCAGTCTCTTTAAGTTAGCAGTCCCGTGTTCCCCTGCCTCTCGGGAAGCAGGACAGTTTACATTTTGGAGCCAGATTCTGGCTTCAAATGAGCCCATAAATAAAAACCCAGTAAAATCAAATGCCACTAGGCAATTCCCGAGAGCCTGCACGTGTCTTCGAGCTTAACCTAAAGCAACGTGCCGATCCCAATGAGTTACGCTGCAGATTGTGTTTCAAAGGAAGATCTTATGCAATCAGCGCCGCGGCTTCAGGTACTCGCACCTGGAATTTCTAAAAGTGCTGGAGTAAGCTTAAAACCCACGCTCCATTTTAGACTGAGAATCAGCACCCAGCTACTTTGTTAATAGACTATATCGGACCTGTGTGGGCTCTCCGACTGCCAAAGAGGCAGAATCTGTTCTTAAATAACCAGTCCGGACTCCCAACACCAGAGACTTGTACATCTGGCATCCATTTAATGTTTTTCTACCTAACTTTTACAAATGTATTTCCTGCATTGAGTACGTGGTATTTTTTGCACCTACACAATCACACCTCCTTTTAGGCCTTAGTGATTTTATGTGCAGCAAATCCTGTTGCTATTTCCAGCATTCCTTCAATCCGTAACCCCACCTTTGGGTTTCTTAATTTGTTTAGCCCTCATTTGAGAGACCATAGGTGAGTTTTGCTCAGAATTTCAGCTACCTTGCTGAAAATAATTGTTTTCCAAAGAAGGAAAGGCAGACGCAGAATACTTGCCACAGAAGCTCTTTTGACTTTAGGAGCTGAAGGAGGCAAGTCCCAACAAGTACGAGTTAATTCGCATGTGACTATCATTGCAGTGGCTGTCCACAAGGCTAAATACCCACGAAAAGGATTACGTGGTGCAGCTGCAAGGTTGCAATTCAGGTTGCAAAGGATGAGAGACACTGAGCCAGGGAGTCCTACTCAGTCCACGTCCCCATTCCCCCCAGCTGGTACATCCTCCTCCTCTTCCTCCTCCTCCTCTGGCATCTCAGCCTCTCTGGGACCAGGTCAAGTCCAGCACTGAGCTCAGAGCAGGGTTTTGCCATGGCAGCTGTGATAACCCCTACCAGGATACACATGAACAGCTCTGACATCAAAGATGGAAAGCTCAGCTTGGTGTTGGGCAGAAGCATACATATGGATATAAATAAATACATAAATAAATAAAAATACATGTGGTGTAGGCAAGCTGGGGGCTTTCCTCCAGCCTCAAAGCAAGGGGTATGGCTCAAAAAGACATACCTGCCACCACACTTGTACCTTCACAGCGAAGACATGGACCTGCTGGAGAGGAGCCAGAGACACAGAAATGATCCAAGGCTGGAACAGCTCTGCTGGGAGGACAGGCTGAGAGAGCTGGGGTGTTCAGCTGGAGAAGAGAAGCTCCGGGAAGACCTTATTGTGGACTTTCTGTACTCAAAAGGGACCTGTAAGAAGGATGAGGACAGACTTTTTAGTAGGGTATGTAGTAATAGGACAAGGGGTGATCAGAATCCACATGGGGTCTGGGTAATGGTTTTAAACTAGAATAGGGATGGGAAGGGGTGATGGTTTTGAACTAGAAGAAGGGAAATTCAGGTCAGACATGAGGAAGAACTTGCTGCCCCTGAGGGTGGTGAGAGCCTGGCCCAGGTTCCCAGAGAGGTGGTGGCTGAACCATCCCTGGAGACATCCCAGGCCAGGCTGGACGGGCTCTGAGCAACCTGAGCTGGTGAAGATGTCCCTCTCATGGCAGGGGGGGCACTGGGGGAGCTGGGAAGGTCCCTTCAACTGAAACCATTCTGTGACATTCTGTGATCCTATGAGCTCCATGACACGGCAGTCCCAGGCTCACCCATGTTACTGAAGCCCATGGTGTCACCTCCAGGACAGGCAGTGGTGCCTCCAGCTGCACCAGGGCCCACCTGCACCCCTGGCTCTGCCTCTACCGGACACAAGAGACCACTCGCCCCCGGCTGCCCTTTCCCTGCCACCCAGCCCGTGGGAGCCCCACAGAACCACAGAATGCCAGGGGCTGGAAGGGACCTCGAAAGCTCATCCAGTGCAATCCCCCGGAGCAGGAACACCCAGATGAGGTTACACAGAAGGTGTCCAGGCGGGTTTGAATGGCTGCACAGAAGGAGACTCCACAACCTCCCTGGGCAGCCTGGGCCAGGCTCTGGCACCCTCACCAAGAAGAAGTTTCTTCTCATATTTAAGTGGAACCTCCTGTGTTCCAGTTTGCACCCATGGCCCCTTGTCCTATCACTGGTTGTCACCGAGAAGAGCCTGGCTCCATCCTCCTGACACTGCCCCTTTCCATATTGATCCCCATGAATGAGGTCACCCCTCAGTCTCCTCCCAGCTCCAGAGCCCCAGCTCCCTCAGCCTTTCCTCACACGGCAGATGCTCCACTACCTTCAGCATTTTCATGCCTGCGCTGGACTCTCTGCAGCAGTTCCCTGTCCTTGAACCCAGCCCAGCCGCGGGGCCGCCGGGGCAGAGCGGCCTGAGGCCCGCAGGGAGGGCACCACACGTTCCCCAGCAGCAGCCATCGCAGCGCCGGTTCCAGTCCCGCCGCGGGGCGGGGGGGCGGGCGCTGGGCGGGCCGNGCGCCGGCCGGTCGGGACCTCCCTCCCTCCCTTCCCACAGCGGTTCTTCCCCGCCGGTTTCGGCGCTTCCCCGGGGAGCCCCGGGAGCCGCCGCGGGCTGCGGAAGGCGCTGCCCCGCCGCCAACGGCCGCGCCAACCGCCCGCTGCCCGCCTTTGTCTCGGCACCCGCGGCCCAGCGCCCGGGAGCCCCCTCAGCCGAGCGCTTCCCGCCGCAGGAGCCATGGGCCGGCTGCCGCGTTAGCAGCATCCCCGGCCGGAGGGGAGAGGAGCGGAGCGGCCGCGGGTCCCCTTCCCCCGGGGCTGGAGATGGAGCCGGCGGCGCGGCCGAGCGGGGATATCCTGAGGCGGAACCCGCAGCAGGACTACGAGCTGATCCAGCGGGTGGGGAGCGGCACCTACGGCGACGTCTACAAGGTGAGCGGAGCGGGCCGGGCCGGGGCTGCTCCGCAGCCGGGGCTCGGGGTCGGGGCGCCGAGGGCTGGGACACGGTGATCCCCGAAAACCGGGGGATCCCTGACAAACGAGCTTTCCCATCTCCTCTGACGCTTTTATTTAAAAATATTAATTCGCAGCGTTGGGAGAGGGGTTCACCGCTCCCCTCGCTGATACCTTAAAGATTTAAATTGGGGAATATTGCAGGTGGTGCTTTCCACGTTACGGTAGAGGGTATCTGTTCGCTCTACCTGCCTCCGGAGCCCATCGGTTAAAGCACCTGATTAGAAGGGTGCGAGTTTATCCCTGAGGTTAATAATAGCCCGCAAAAGGCAGCAGCAGATTAGAGCTCCTCGGGAGCTGGAAGGGAGTCCCGGCTCACGGTGCAGTTAGCGCTGCAGACCCGGCTGGTGCTCACACTGGTGTGTACTGGTGTCTACTGGTGTGTACTGGTGCTCAGGAACTGGTGCTCACGAACTGGTGTGCGCTGGTGCCCACGAACTGGTGTGTACTGGTGCTTGAGCTGGTGTGCGCTGTTGTGTACGGGTGCTCACAAACTGGTGTGTGCTGGTGTGTACTGATGCTCACATACTGGTGTGTACTGGTGTGCACTGGTGCTCAAACTGGTGTGTACTGGTGCTCACAAACTGGTGTGCGCTGGTGCTCAAACTGGTGTGTACTGGTACTCACGAACTGGTGTGCGCTGGTGCTCAAACTGGTGTGTACTGGTGCTCACCTCGCAGAGCCACAGCCGTGGGAAGCAGAAAATAGGAGAGATGAGCCCCTTCCCCGAACATCAAGGGATGCTCAGCAGCTTTTAGGCTCGGGTTGCATATAAAGAAAGTCTTAAAGGTTTCCAGCCTGCATTGGGCAATCTGTGTTTTCAGCTGCACGGAAGAGTGGGGTGATGTTTTACTCTGTAAAGCTGCTGAGTGTGTTTAAAATAGACCTGACACAACCGACCGTGCAAGAAAAGGTGTGTTGCTCTGCCACATGAAAGGCCGCTCGCGCTGGGGGAGGGCTCTTCGCTAATGCTCAAATTGAAGTTTTATAGATGGATCTTGTTCCCACCACCCCTTTGAAATGGTTACTTATAGCCTTGGGGAGTTATTTTTAAAAGTTTTCACGGTGCGTATTCACTTTCCCTTTTTATTTTTTTGCGCTGCGGATATTTCAGTGCTAGGGAATCCAGCCGTAAGTCCTTTAAAAGGACATTTCATTTCTCATAAATCTGAAACTCGGCGTACCTTGAGCTGCTTTGTTTCGGTATGCCTGGATAGTCCTGGGCAGCGGGATGAGAAATAACTAGTTGTGTTGCGGAGAAGTGTTTTTGTGTCATCTCTTTGTGGAAAAAAGAAAAAAAAAAAAAAGAAATATTCTGCTTGTGATTATCCTGGTAATTGGCGGCGAGCTGTGCTGACATGTCACCCGGCTTCCGGTTCCGGAGCCGGTTTGAATTCATGGCTCTGCTCCGTGCCATGTAAACATATCCCCTTAAAAAAACCTAAAAAGAAACCACAGCCCTCCCCCCTCCTCTCCATTCTCCGGCTTATGAAAAATGCGCCTTGTATTCCTGAAGAAGTTTGAGCTCGGAATAAACCCAACTGTTCTCGTAGTGCAAGGTTAAATCCAAAGCTTTGGCAGTCTTTTTAGACGTTGTTATGAGGCTAAAGAAGTATAAAGTTAATGAGTTTAAAGTAGTTTGAGAGCCTACGTTTTTTCTAGGTCGTTGGTTTGCTCTTTGTTTTTACAAAGCCCTGCAAACAGATAGGAATGGTATCAGGGGAATACGGACTCGGGTGGCACTGGCTTGTATGACAAATGTGCAAAGCAAACTGATTTTTAAAAGTCACTGATGTTATTTTAATTTTAAAGTAACTAAGGTAAACCTTTTTTTCTTGAAAGGATTTAAAACATAAACACTGTACTTTTATTTTGCTTAGCACAGATGGCACATCTTGTGCCTGCTGAGGACTGTCAGGGGTGTTTATAAAATCCATTTCTCAGTGAATATCCGATTGTTGTTACGTTGCAGAGCCCGGGCAGGGTTTGCTAGAGAGCGCTCTTAAGTTAAAACGGAATTTTCCTCTCAGCTCCTCAAGAGGTTTGTGTGCTCCATCGCTAATAATGAGTCACCAGCGTCTCCAGCGCCTTGCTTTGGGGCTGTCTAAATGAGGCAGCTTCTCTGACTGTGGGAGAGCTGCCTCTTCCTCAGCTGCTTTTTGGTGGTGGTGGTGGTTCGTGCCTCGAATTCTTCTCGGGGCATTTGGTAGCGTTTAGAGTAATTGGCTCTTTTCTGGATGTTGAAGGTGGAGGTTAAGCAAATATTTGTGTTCACTGTTAGGTTACAGAAGAGTATTTAAGGTCTTTCTAAAAATCTCCTACCCACTTTGCTTTTTGTTACTACTATTGAAGCTGAAAACTGAAATGTGTTTTCTTATTGTTCCTGGGGATTTTTTTCTCTCTTGTCTGTCGTATGGCACACAATGGTTGATTGTAGGGTTGCTTGTAAGTACTGGATTGTTGATGTTGGTTTAATTTTTATTTTTTTTTCCCCAAAATGCATTTCAGGGTGGATGAGAAACCATCTGTAAAGAAACCATTTTCTTATCTATTCACAGCATGTGTAAGTAGATCCAAGTTTGGATCTGCTGGCCTTGGAAATATAATTTCCATCACAATCTTAACATGTTAGTTGTCTCATCTGTCTTGGGAGAATGGTTTTGTTTTCTTTTTCTCTTTCCTTTTTTGAATACGGGATATTTCTGTTAAGCCAATTTTAATCCATTGGAATAATTTACCTCTCAAAGCATCATGTCAAGCTATCTGAAAGAGGCTGTAATACCGAAGATTGGCTACTCACTGGAATTTGATAATAAGCTGACAGTATTTCTTTGTCCCTACTCTCTGTCAAATGGTCAGCACCTCAGCATCATATCCCTTAACTCCACAAAGATGAGATCTACAAGAGTGAGGTTTTAATTCGGCTTTCCTGGCAACATTTCTCTTTGTTTTCCTTGGTCGTGTCCACGAAAGCCTCAAAGCGGTATTTAAAAATGCTGTGAGATTGTTCGTGCATCCGCAGTCATGCTGAAATAGAGGTTGTGTGTGTGGTTAGTGCAGAAACGTCCCGTTGACCGGTGTCCTAGAGCAGAGGATTTACAGAGCCACGAGAAGCTGTAAACGGAAGTTGATCCCCAGCCCTAGGAAGCGGCCCATCAGGTGCCACCCCGGGCGAGCCCCCACGGCCTGCTCGGCTGTTTCCCAGGATGGGTTTTCACGCCAGCCTGACCTGGCCCTGAACTCACAGCTTTTCCCTAGGGCCGTGTAGGCTCGTTTGTGTAAGGCCGGTTTTGGTAACGAGTTCACACAGAATCCTTTGTTGGACGGGACCCACCAGGATCATCGAGTCCAGCTCCTGTCCCTGCACAGGACACCCCCAAAATTCACACCATGGGTCTGACGACGATGTCCAGTCTCTTCTTGAAAATCATCCTCAGCTCTGTAAGCACATCTTCCTGCAGCCCATGGTGTTGTCTGCAAGTACTTGGAATAGCATAAGACCGGCCTGTTTTGGTTACCTTGCAGGACTTGCTTGCATTAGAACATCAAGTCATTAGGTTATATGTATTTGTAGATTAGAAAACAGGCGCCGTATTAGGGCAATAATTTGCTTTAGCTGTATCTTACTGGGATTTCCTGCGTGGACTTATTGAGTATTTATTAATGTTCCCGGGTAGGTTTGGTGGAGAGATTCAGGGGAAATAACACCCTGTGTCATGGCGAGAGATGCGGGGTCACCACCCCTTGCACATAAAAAGGAATTTAAAGTCCTCTACTCCGTTTGAGTGCATTGACCCACAGTGTATTGATCTCTTGGTGAACAAGACACTTCCACTCCTCCCTCCTCTCTCTCCTTCTCCCCTTGGCTTTTTGGGGGTTTTAATGCAAAGCGCCCCAAACCGTGTTTTAACTAATCTTGGCTTTTGCAGGAGTGGAACAAAAGGCTGGTTTATGGAGACTCGTCTTTTTGAACGCTCTTGTTTGGCAGCTGCGCTGAAAGCTCCTGTATCTGCTGGGCCCAGCAGCCTGCAGGCTGTTTGGGGGATGAATGGCCGGGTGTCTGTGCTCGCTGCGAGGCGATGAGCAAATAGCATCTTGTGCAGCAATTCTAAAGCCGTCTTGTTTGGGTTTTTCCAAGCGGGATTGTGAGCAGCGCTACAGTGGCTGTCTTTAAAAGTAAGCACAGCGGGAGAGGAATGTACCAAATGAATAGCAGAAACTCTCTGTAAACAAGAGATGCATTTTTATTAAATATCATGGAAATTTCATTCCTTCCTGAGTCACCTGCTCGTTCTCTCGGGATTTTTTTTTTTAATTTCCTGCACTAGGTAAAGGCATTAACTTAGAAGAAACTTGTGCTGGTTTGCCAGTGATCAATGCTGCAGGAAAATAGTGAGCAATGAAATCGGATCATGGCAGACAAGAGACTCTTCTGCTCAAATGTGGCTTAAAAAAAAATAAATATATATATATATTTAAGGGTTGCCATAAAAGTGGGACTCTGTCCAGTTTGCGTCAGGTTTCAGCCCTGCTTGTGTGGTCAGTGCCTTCTTCTCAGAGCTCTGGAGTGCAATTCCTGGTGAAGCCAAAGGCTGTTGAGAACCTGTATTTAATGTTTTGAAAATATCTCTTAATGTCAGTCTAATTTAACAGATCATAAAAACTTCCCGGTTAAAGCCTTCTACTACTTAAAGTCAACTGGTTAAGAATGGAGTATTAAGGCTTGATTTTAATACCAGGCTACAGTTATGGCTATGATAGTTTTTAATCACATAGCCCAACTTTATATGAATATGTTTTGGCAGCGGCAGACCGACTGGATTGGCCTATTTGGCACTTATTTCCCTGGTGAGTATACATCGCTTACACGTATAAATGGCCATAAATCATCTGTCACATGGGGGGATTCCACTGTTCTCTCAGCTCAAAGCCTCTGCTTAGCAGTGCTTGCAGGAGCTGTGTCTGAACCCTCTGTGTCCTCTTGTTTTTCCATATGAAGGGTGTTTAGAATGGTGGCAGACCAGCACTGAGTTTCTTCTTGTTGCTGTGGGGTTTCTCTTCTGGGAAATTGCATGGTTTTGTTTTAGGATGCAGTCAGAAGGAGATTATATATATATATGTATATTTGTATTGCTGAGAGCTCAGATGCTTATTGACACCCTCTGTAGGATATTGTTGGGGGGGAATCCTTTGCTTTTCCATTTGTAATCTTTGTAAATTTTATTATTATTAAGCATTTGGTCTTTGTTGTGGAACATTCAAAGCTGTTTGGCTTTAATTATTACCTCCTGTTGCTGTTAATGGGAGGCTCTGTGGTGGGAATAGTGTTTCTCCCTGTGTTTATTTCTCCCTTACTTTCAAAAGCAGGTGGTCTTCAAAATCTTCAAAATAAGGTGAGATTTCTTTTCCAGCTCTTTTGGAGAGAGTTGTCCTCGCAGTTTGGGTCCTCAGAGGAGCCAAAGGAAGAGCGGTAGCAACTTTTTGGTGCTGCACCCAGCATCGCTGGAGGGACTGAAAGTCTTGCTGTTGAATTTAATGTCCTGTTGGTACCGGCCTTGTCTCTGCTGTGCTTGTCAGGTGCGGCATTGCTGTCTGGCACCCGTCCTTCAGCAGATATTCTGCTGGGTAGATGATTTTGTTATTTATTGGTGGTACAATCAGTCAGGGAGGCTGCGGCATCCTCTGGACTTGCATAGGAAGGAGTTAACCAGAGCACGTTCTTTTGTTCCCTGCGTGTTGGACACGTTTTTGGAGACCAGTCTGGAACACGAGAGGTGCTTTATACGAGCTGTGCCTTCTCTGCCTTCCGCCCCAGACTCTATTTCAACATGAGATATCCATTCAGAGGAAGCGAATAGTGAATCCTGTGAAACACACACCACCCGCCCCCGCGACAGCAGAGGAAATCTCTGAGAAGCACGAACAGATCGAAGATAGAACATTCGCATGCCAGCATCCCCTTCATGTTTGTCTCCAGAAGATGCAATGGCCATTTTCATTGCCAACACGTTTGGATAACTTTAAATGTGTCCGAGATTTACAGCGTGGGCTGTGGGAGTGATTCCCAGTTCCCCGCGCAGAGGTGTGTGACAGAAATTCGCGGATCGCCCATGGCAGAGAGCAAAGCTCTTCCTGTTCTCAAGGCCGGGCCGGGGTTTGCCGGCGTGTTTCGCTGACGCCAGCAGCTGCCTGTCAGCTCTGCAGCTGGAAAAACAAATACGCTTGTTACCTTTATTCGTGTTTGGCACCTGGCTTCTTGGTGATGGCTGTGCGTGAAAAGAAGAGGCAGCACCGGCCCGAGGTGATTCCACTGGCGAACAATGCAAACCGGATAGGTCTTCATCTTCAGAAAACTTGTTGAACAACTCAAGGCAGCCTCGATGCCTTGCATTTTACATTGCCAAGACCTCACACTTTGCCATTTTGTTAGGATTTCAGATTTTATATTTCTTCAAGAAGCTAGAACAGTTCTTTCCCAGTTTCTGATGGCTTTCTAGCAAAAAGGGCACTCAGCAAAGTTTGGTGGATGCAATAGCCTTTGATTTGTGGTTTATGGCAATTTTGGCAGTCCTGAACGCATTCTGGGATTCCCATAAGAAGTCAATGAGAAGGGCAGGGTAATTCATTCAAGACACTGCATTTGTGATCTATAAAAACAGATGCTACCTTGCTTTTAATGAGAGTAGGTAAACAAGGCAGACCTGACACTGACAGTAGTTGAAAAATAGCAAAAGGCAGTTTATTCCACCAGGTCTTTCCCCGAATCTCCTCGCAGAGCGGACCCGTGGCAGAAGTATTGCGGGGATCGTTTATCTGAACTTCCCACTTGGCCTCACCAAGTAGAGTATGATCTTTCTGACAGTTTTACTCAATCTGTCTCATTATAAAGAAAGGGTCTCTATATGATGTACGTTTTTCTCCAAGCTGTGGTTTGCCAGAATGGAGAGCGTGTTTAGGCAGGCAGCGCCATGCGGTGTTATTTGTCGTGCATCTCCCAGCCCCTTTCCCTTTTCTTCTTTAGGGACTCTGTTCAAGAGTGGCTTGGCTGAGAAATCGGAGTCCCTCCTGTTTGTTGGAATAGCAGAGCAGCTCCACTGAGAGTGAAACACCTTTGAACTCCATTCCCACCTAACCAGCTCTTCAAAATCAGTATCTTCATCTGCTGGAAAATATTTAGCCTGTCAGCATCGTTGTGAGCCCCAGATCTGCCTGCTCGTGTGTTCCCCTGCAGCTGGCCTGCGGGAAACAGGGTAGGACAAGGGGCAGTGGTTTTAAACTGACAGAGGGGAGATTTAGATTAGATATACGGAGGAAATTCTTCCCCCTGAGGGTGGCAGAGCGGTGGAACAGGCTGCCCAGAGAGGTGGTGGCTGAACCGTCCCTGGAGACATCCCAGGCCAGGCTGGACGGGGCTCTGAGAACCTGAGCTGGTGAAGATGTCCCTGTCATGGCAGGGGGGTCGGAACTAGACAGTCTTCAAGGTCCCTTCCAACCCAACCCATTCTGTAATGATTAAATGGAATGTCTCCACCATGTGAAGGTCTGAGCTGTTGGGAGCTACTCACATACAGAGCCTGGATAAACTGCTCTTTTTTCCTAGAAAATTTCAGCATTTGGTACAGAGGTTTCTGTTCTGCTCTTCACCTTTCTGAATTCCTTCACCCAAGCGTTAGAGTGATTCATTTGATCCAGCATGGCAGAGAATGTCTGCAGGGGCCTTCTGAGCTGCTCGAAGAGCCCAGGTCTACCTTCACCCATGGCGAATGGAGAACGCCATGCAGCTTGACCGTGTCTTTGTTTTGGTGAGCAAAGGAATCGCTCCCTGGCTTCTCCTTTGCTCAGACCGGAGCTCAGGGGCAAATTTTGTGGGTGCTGTTTCCATCCTGCCTCCGTCACATCTCAAGGAAAGGGATTCAAGAGGGACTTGTTGGCGTGGAAACACGAGGAAGATGAGGGAGGGGGCGCTAGGGAAAGGCTGATGTCTTATCTCTGGGCCAGCGACCTGTGACTGAGTTGTTGGACACAGGACAGCGTGTTCCTCTCGGCTCTGTCAAGAGGTGATCAAATTATGGGACCGGTGCATTTAGCATCACAGATCTCTGGAAGTTGGTCAATTTTGAGACTGCAGGACTCTGGGATACAGTTTGAGCAGGTGCCGGTCAGTACATCGTGAGCAGGCAGTAAAAAACCTGACATTTCTTTCAATGGAGGGAGAGTGAGAAGTGCCAAGGCTTTTGTTCCAAAGCCTTAGCCTCTTCCAGTACTTTTCCTTATGCTGTTATCCTTTGTGTTGCTATAGGTGTTTCTATTGACTTACCTGCTCCTGAAGATAGTGAAAAGATCACGCAAGATGTAAAAAGATGCAGGTAGGGATATCCCTCAGAGCTTGGAGTCCTGGTGGCCAGAGCTGCTGCATTTACTGAACTGATCCATCACAATGACATCGTTAATGCCATATTTGATATTTGGGCATGTCAGAATTACTCTTCTCCCAAGTCTATTTTTGTGTCTTCTGTGTGAATATAGTGTATAGAGGGTTCACGTTTTCATAGAAGTGAGGAATATGTGGCTGGATGTTTCCAGAAAGCTGAATGAAACGTTTTCAGGTCAGTGTGAACAGCTGGATTTGTAGCCTGTTGAAATGTGGATTTCGAGACATTCCAGAAAGGCAGGTGCTGTTTCTTTTCAGAGAGTGAAGAGGTCAGTGCAGGAGGATTCTGGCTGATTGGTAAGAAATTGTTGCTGAGCTTTCTTTGTGTAGCTCTTTCCTGTGCAGCATTAAAGGCATCATTTCTTCTTACATTGAATGTGATGCTCCACCCCAAGAAGCTGGATTTTTGTTCTGTTCTCGGCTGTGTGTGGCTGTTTGCTGATCATTGCTGTTGAAGCACTAGAGAACTGCGTTACATTTGCCTTAACTCGCTGCTTAATGTACAGACATGCAAGATCATAGTTGAATTATAACCGTTAGACTCCCAAAGATGTTTGGGACATTTGGTCATTAATCTTAAAGGAAAAAAGTGGCCAAGTCTTGCACAGGCACAGAAATGTAAACATGGTTGGTAGAAAGAATGAAGGTGGGGCCATCCCATCTTCTATCAGTGCACTTTGCCCTGATAAAGCTTAAAGAATTAAAATGTGACGGGAAGAAAAGCCTAATGAGTGTTCATTGCTTTCCAGCGATTAACAGCCCCGGGTATTTGTGCTGTATTTACGAAGGTTTGAAAACAGCAGCAGCTGAAATGTTGATGCGCTTGGTCTAAGGTGGGGTACGGGATAGCATCTGATGTACCGCCTGCGGGTGTTCGCAGTTGTGTTGTCTGGCAGAGAGGGGTTGTTGATTTAAATAGAAATGATAATGATGATAATGCTGATACGCAGAGGGAGGGAACTGAGCTTGCTCAGCCACGTGGGCATCGTTTCTGTAGCGTTAGCAGCTCACGAGGGGTTTTGAGGGTGTCTGAGGCTGGGCAGAGTATATCTGCATAGGCAAAACACCTTCCCCAGCACGATATTTAGGAGGAGTTTGGTGAGTGGGCAGGATAAGCAGTTTCTGAAGATGCTGTTTTGTTTTGTCAGGCATGTCTGTATTTAAATTTAAAGCAGTGTTTGAGTTCCGATCCTCTGCTTCTGTGTTAATTGTGAAGAGGCATGACGAACTTTTTGATTAACATAGTGCCTGTAAAGCTTTGTCAAACTGTTCCTGTCCAGAGAGTCTGTTTTTAAAGTTCCCTCACAATATCAAGCTGGGGAAAAAGGGAGTCATGAGGATGGATACGGGGATCTTGAGAGGGTTTTGTGATCTGCCATCGCTTCAGCAGTCACAACCGACCCCTGCTTAGGGTGTATGAACAGAAACGTTTCCTTTTTCTCGTTCGGTGGGTGGTGAGGTTTGTCCTCGAGTACAGACCGGCCGTGCTGGCTTGAGCGTCTCCTTGTCAGCTGGATCTCCGCTGGGATGTGGCCTCATCTCGACGTTACGGCTTCGTCCCTCCTACTCCCTCGTGGTTTCTGCTTCCATTACTTCATCCCCGTGTAGCGTTTTCATTTCACTACGGGAAGTTTTTCCGAAGCTTGAAGCGGAATTTGCGTGTGATCCCTGCGTGGTTGCACCAGGCTCTGTGTGCGGACAAGAGCGATAGTGGGATCTTCACCTTCTTGCAGCTGGAATACACTTGCAGGATATATCGTGTCTTATAGAGACCTTATAGTATATATAATATACCGCTCTGTACTGCTCAGCGGGTGTGCAGATCGGCAAACCTCCAGTACAGCAGTTCTTAGGACAGCAAGGATGGTGAGGACTTAATGCTGAATTATCCCGTGGGTATTTTAACTCCATGCCAAGAGGAAATCTTGTCGATGTAAAGAAGTACCTTTCCTTTTGCCCCTTTGTATTTTGCGGAGCAGAGGGTGCGTGTGAGCTGGGGGCGGTTTTGGGTCCCTGTCGAGATTTCCTGCGTCTTTCTCAAACGCATTCCAATTAAATCGTCAGGCCTTATTTACTGTAATATTCTAATTTCTGTAGCGTGCGTGTTATTTGAGCAGCGTGGGTTGGGCCCATGTTTTAAAGAGTTGAACCGGTAAAGTGAGGAAGTCACTGGCCAAGTGCTCGGAGCGGGTGTTGGACAAGTGGAGGTTGAGCTGTCCACAACAGTTGTTTCTTATTTTCAAGTCACATCGTTTAAATGAGTGGATCAGTCAAACTGAGAAAACAAAACCAAACAGAAAAATCAAAACAGTTTATTTTACCTCCTCCATTCTGGCTAAAAATAAGATGTGAGAGGATAAGAAAGCTGTAAAATCATGAAAGATATCATCTGTAATGCAATGGCAGCGTATTTCATCTCTTAATTAGCAGAAATGCAAACCGTACTTTATACTTAACCCTTCTCGTGTATCAAGCTCATTTAAAAGCTCTAATTTTCCTTGTTAAATAACTTCACTAAAATGTCATTTCTGTTTATTTCAACAGAATTCCAGGCTGCGATTTTGAATCGCCTGCTGAATTAGAAATATCGCTGATCACTGTTTCATCGTCATAAGATATAATATGAAGATTTTAAATAACTGTTGGGCTTTATTCTAGTAGAAAGAGCTGGGCAGTGGTACCGTCAGAAAGACACAGGGACCCTATAGTGCGTATAGACATGTACACACATGAAATTTTGAGGAAATCATTGTGTCTTACCCATCTTTGCAACTGATGCAGCAGAACTGCGAACCAAAGCTTCATCTTAGGGCAGAAAAAGAATCTCCCTGCTCCCGTTTTTAAACTAATTTTCTTTTAATTTTTAACTCTTTGATTTACACAACTGCTTTATTATTTGTTCTTTCTATTCTGGGCGCTGTTTTATTTAACAATAGCAACAACAAAGAACACCCAGACCTGTTTTCTCACAAAAAACTACTTACGGCTTATTCCCTTTAGTTTGGTAACGGGGAGTTCATCTCTGAGGAACTGAAATGTTAAGGAGGCACTTACTGAACAGCTTTGTTGGAGTCAGATTTTTCTACTGAAATCTATATATTTTCACCTGCGCCTCTCTAGATTCCATCAAGTGAATTACAATAAGGAAAAGAAGTCGATATAGACTCGTACCCTGGGTTTGGAAGACTTGGTACCATGTGGGACATGAAAATCTCAAGAAGTTTGCCCAGACAGGGAGTTCAAAATGAGCTTGCACACACAGCTCATTTAGAGCATGAAATACTGCAATTGGAGGCAAAATAGCTTAAAGAAACCGAATAAAAACCCCAGCAAAATGCATACGTTTGGATATTTTGTTCCGGTGTTTGTTCTGAAGGGATTTGGGGTGTTTTAGGAAGCTGCTCACAGGTAGCGATGGTGCAAGAGCTGCAATCTCAGAGCTGCAGTTTCTCCTCTTTGAAACAGCAGCGATGGTGCCTCCGTTCCGCCTCTGATGGGCCGTGTCTTTCTGTCTGTTAACTCATCAATCAAAAACGGCTTTTCCTTCGGTGTTAAAAAAATAAAATGAGTCTTAAAATTCTTTAATGCAACACACGTGGCTTAATTAAAAACAAGACAAAAAACCCCCAAACAAAACCAAACCAATCCAAACCAAAACCCAAGCCGTTGCCTTTTCCTTCAGAAACTTCTTTCCTATGTGATATGACATGTTGCTTAGGGGTTCTATCCTTTTTATGTACAAATAAGTCTGAATTCGTAGCTTCCCCGCAATAAAAAGATGTTGATATCTTCCTTTTGCGTGGGTTCCTGGTGCTGTCTGGAGGTGGGAGGGGTGTTCGGATACAATGCGATAAAATACGTCGTCTTTTAATATTGCTTGAATTTGTAGTCCATAATGCTATGTTGGGTTGTTTCTTTTTTGCCGTGTGTCATGATCTCGCGATCTATGCATCCAGTGTAGGAATAAAATACAATTATTTTACATTTGCTCTTCGTATCTTCTGGTGAATGAACCCTTTTAAAATCCATCTCAGTTTGTAGTTTATTAACGTGTTTGAAGATACATTTGTGTTTTTCTTTCCCCTATTTTATACCCTGGCCAACAAAGCTGCTAGGCATCTGCTCTCTTTTAAGTATATTAGCGGCTTCATGAGCATTCTTTGATTTGTGTGATCTTACGTTCAGAAATGTCTATTATTTCTCAGGCAAGCGAGCTGTTTCTAGTAGCTTTTCAAACCAATCTAATGCACATAGTTGTAACTGGAGAAGGTTCTTTTCTGTTTTGGTTTTGTTCTCCAACTGAGTCAAAATTGGGCCCTTTTTGATTTTTTTCTCGTGTGGTATTTGTTTGTATCTTTTGTGCTGCATTAGTTGCTAAAGAGTACTTCTGTGGTCAGGGTCTGTTTCAAGCTTTGACTTTTCAAAGGATCGTGCCAAATATTTTGCAAATGCTGACCTGCCAAGAAAACTTTGTAAGAGAATAACCAGTGTCTACTTGGAAGCGTAGAGCGTATTTCTTGTGTTATTTTTTTTTTCTTAAATAAATGTTGTTAAGATGTGCGCTGATCTTTGCTGTTATTGTTCCCCTTATTGCCGTAGGTCTTTGTCCTTCTGTAGTTATTTCTAGGAATGAGGAATAAATGTTTTAGTGGCTGCTGGGATCTGTAAAGCCACTTTCCTTGTACAAATCCTTAGTCTGGTTTTCTGTGCTGGAATCAAAGGAGTTGGCCTAACATCATTAATGAGCTTTTAATCCCTTATTGCTTGAGTTAATTGGCCTTGAGTTAGAAAGTGTCTGAAGGCCGCGTGGGTTCCCCTCCTCCCGCAGATATACTGTCTGAATTTCACCGACCGCCAGGAAAAGTCAATACATTTAAGCCGTATTTGCATTATAGCTGCGCTTAGGAATGCCAGCTGCAGATCTGGGTTTCGGGTTTTAATGTGGAATTTATTTAAAGCCTGGTACTTTTGTGTATTCTGGGTTCCGCTCCTTCGAGAAGGGCAACTGCGAGTGCTGTGGATGCGGCCATAGGGGGTGACAGTGTGAACTTTGCCTCCCACTTTGTAGCCGTGCGTGTGAATCTTTTCTTTATTTTCCTTCCCAAAAGTGGTAGCGGTGCTGGCTGCGAGAGCTGGTTCTCTTGTAGCGTGGTGGATCTATAGGGTCTCTGTTCGGGAGATGGTTTCTGAAAGCCTCTGCTCTAAAGGAGCCTGGTAGCGCTCTCGGGCTCTGCGGTCCGGCTGCGGGGGTGCGGGGTGACCGCTCATCTCTGGCTGTTCTGCCTCCTGGAACACAAACAGCCCCAATCGTCAGAAATTACTCTCAGGTGGCTTTTTCCAGCAGCGAAGACCAGCGGGACGTCTGCTCCTCGTGCGGTGGACGGAGCGTCGCGAGGGCTCGGCTGGACGGACTGTTGTTTCTGGTTGGCACAAATCTCAGTAAGATTTGCATTAATATTGGATGGCCATCCCACTTTTCTTTTTTTGAGCTATCCTCTTTTGTTCCTTCTTCTGCGTTTTTAATCCATCCATAGGCCTTCCCACGTGAATGAGAAAAGTGTGTTCAGCATCTGTTACAGAGATGCTCTCAGCATCTCGAGCGGCCTTTGTTCAGCCCGGTACTCTGTTTAGGTTGTCTCAGGATGGGGCTGGGGGGAATTTTGGGTAGATTTTGCTTATTTTGTTTTATAAAGAAGAGAAGAGAACCCACAGAACTCTGCAGTAATTGCACCTGTGTGAGTTTGGTACCTGCATCCATCAGATGGATGGGTTGTGGTGGCATCTTCAAACTCCCGCCTTCTGTTTCAAGGTCTCTGTGCTCCTGCTTTCTGGTACATAGGTGCTGTAGTCTTGGTTTGTTTGGGTACCCCGCTCTTTTTTATTCCCTTGGTGCTTGTAATGTTTTGGATTCTCTTTTTTTAATTACAGCTAAAACACTGAATATGCTTCCTGTGTGTAAGAAATGAATCTGTTTTCATGGATTTCGAGCAGCCCAGATGGGAGACGTTTCTTTGGGTCACCCGAGTTGGCTGGGAGCTCCAGGCAGTGGCCGATGTGAATTCGGAGGTGCGGGTGGGTGCGTTCGAGGGCCCGTTTGATGATTTTGTGAGATATGGAAAGAACCATGCGGCATAATGGGAGTTTCAAAACCACATAGAGCAGCTTAAGAATTATAAAGCGTAAGAGGTCAGAAAAGAAGCGGGCAGCGTTTGAGATGGCAAAACGTCGTGGTCACTGATGAGCGAAGCTTGGCAAGGAATGAATAAGATGGGGACGCACGGGAGCGTTGCCACAGGAGCTGCAGTTATGATTAGATTAAATGAAGACGCAGTCGAACAAACGGCTCTTCTGATGAACTGGGCTGTTGATCCAAGGCTGGAGATAAGACAAAGACGTTGGGGCGTGGAGGGGATTTCACCGCAGATATTGAAAATACTGACTGGGAGGCTGTGAGGGTGATGTTGGTGTCTGAACCTTCCCCTTCTCTTCTCCAGTGTTGGAAGAGAAAGTGGCTGGAGAAGGAGACTGAGCACACAGGCTCGCGCTCAGATGTCCAAGTGCAATGATTCTCCAGTTTCTGACCATCTCTCCCAGTTCAGTGCGGTGGACCCTGGGGTGGAGTTGTCTGGCTTACCCTCTTGAAAAGAAATAAAACTGCGGAGTGCATAACTGGTTCTGAAACCAGTTTTCCGTGTTATTTCTGGTCATTAGCTACAGAAAGTGTCCTGCCCAAAATGTGTTCTCTTGTGTACATAGTTGGGCGTGCGACGCGAAGCATCAAACGCAGGCATTGCTGTGGGTGTCGTGTTGGATCCACTGTCCCACGACAGCTTTTTGATGCAGCCCTGAGACAAAAGTTAAGTCTCAGTGGGAAAACCTGATGTGTAACATCATAAAACTCTCCCCACTCCCCAAAACCCCAGTCCTACTAATAGTACACGTCTGATTTTTGAGTGATGCGCCACTGACGTTGTACCTGGGTTGGAAGAATGTGTGTTGGTCCTGGGCTAACATGGGCTCTGTCTGTGCAGATCTCTGTGCAAATCTCTGTGCAAATCCCAATTTGGGATGCTGTCACTCACCTATAGTTGTAGGACAGCTGGAGAAGACATGACCAAATACCTACCTAGCTCTTCTGTCTCAGTAAATATACTCTGTATATGACATTCAGCAAAAGAAATTAGACTCTCTGGCTCACCTCATTCAAATACACCTTTGTTTTGGTCCCATTCTTGTGTAGATTTTTCTGTCGAAGCTTTGTGAGCCTTCTGCCCAAATCCTATAGTTTTAATTTTCATTCTGAGCCATGTAGAACACAATTTTCAACTTTGAGTCTCATTAAATAAAGTGAAAATCAATACCAACAGATTGCAAAGGCTCTGCCTTCCTCTCAGGAAGACATCTCTACGTGGTAAATGCATATAAATGCATATAAATGCATATAAATGCATATAAATGATAACTTGCTCTATCAGAAATAGCTCAGGAGACACTAAGCAGCTGCTGAATAACGTACATGGTAGTTGGCAGCTCTGGATGACTTGGTGTGTGGTTGTTTCAGAACACCCCCCGGCCTATGGTGGTTTTCAGCTGATTTTGAATTAAGACTTGAAGCAAAATTTCAGGGAACCAGAAATGTTGCTGTTAGGTTTTAAAAATGGACATAAGATGACTAGAAGAGCTATAGTTTCTTACATTGACTTCAGTTCCTGCCTCACCCCGCGGTGAGGAAGTGTAACAATAAAACAGATTGATAGATCGTTAACTAATTCTTCACATCTGGGAAATTATGGAGAATTTGACATAATTCATAGTAAAATTTCAAGGTTGTTTCCCAAAGGCAGCGATGTTGATGTAGTGCGTTCCTGTCTGACTCCCCTGATACTGCACAATCTGGTTTTAAAAAGGAGAACGACACAAACTGTAGTCACCCATAGGAAATGAGTTGAGAATTTCTTTAATTAACGTCTCTCAAAATGATCTGAGGAATCCTTATCTGACAGTTGTCGTAGCTAGCTGTGTGCTATGGAAACCCAGTTTTCATCCCTTGCCTTCTTACGTTCTTAAGGATGTGCAAGATGACAGTGATTCATCGTTGATCGAGGTTCCAGCTGCCAGGAAGGTGTGGAAGAGGAGACAAAAACCCCAGAGTGAGAGCAGAGATGGGTGGCCCTGGGTGAGGAGGTGATGGCTCTTGGGAAGAGCCGGGGTGGGTAATTTGCTGCGTGTTTGCAACACGACCGTCTAAACTGGAGATCTAATAGGGCTTCTGTATCTGAGCATCCAAACGAGGATGTTGAGGGTCAGGGAATGTTAATACTTGGGCATTTTTGCCTTTGGTGCTGGCACAGTAGGACTTGGATGTTGTGTGGGGTCCTGGTGTCATGAACCTGACAAGTGCGTTCAGTTGGAAGATTCGACTGTACGACCAGAAAAGCAGTTTTAGGGCGAGAGATTCAGGTAACGGGATGTGTTTAGTTCATAAATGCCAACCCGCTGGAGAGCTTTCCATTCCAGCATGGTTAAACCCCAAATAGCGGCCTCGTTAGGTGTAAAAGCACCAGCGAGGGCGTCATCCTTCGTCTGTGCCAGACCAATGCTCCTTCGGGATGCTCAGGGAGACCAAAGGTTGTGCTGTGGTCTAAAGAGCATCTCTGGTAGGTATTCAGAAGTGGTCAAGGTTTCCTTTGTGGTTAGCAGATAACTCTGTTTCTGTGATCAGTGATTTGCTCGGTTTGGTTCTGTTGCGCAGTTGTTCAGGTTCTCGTTGGCTTGAGCTGAGTCATCTTTTTCTCCTTAGCATGTGTTTTGACACCCATCTCTTGGCTGAGCGCTACAGGGCTTTGAAATGCCAATTATTGTTATTGCTGTGGGTTTGGGTGGGGGTTTGTTTGCTTATTTTTTGTTTATGTATTTGTTGTTTTTTTCCCCTGACTGGAAGCCTTTCCCCATTTGGAAACTTAATGAAGTGTTGACAAAACAGAGGCGTTCATCTCTCAAGTTCTCGCTTTACCTGTTGGTAAATTACGATTTCTTCTTGTCCAAAGTGTGTTTTATTTCTGTAGTGGCTTCCTGCAGTTCAGTCCACAGCAGCGAATTTGCTTTGCAGCCTCATCTTAAATAACTGCCCAAAATGCTCCGACCTAACCCAGATTTCCCTTGATTTTCTATAATGTACCTCTTCACCGGATTTCATATGTTCTCTGCATGTCTGTTAGGGTAAGAATGGAACAGCTGGGTTTAGATTCCTGGAACTTATGGATGATGGGCAAAGGGGAATGCTGCAGCGCCTCATTGGATCAGGTTGTGTGTCAGAAATGATATAGCTTAGCTCTGGTGATGGTGCCCGAGTGCTTTAGAGCTCGTTTTACTACAGTTAACAGTCTTAATGAAATCCCCTCTTAAAACTTTCTATATCTGAGGTTCCCGTAACATTTTCCTCCAGTGCTGAATTCTCAGGGTGAAGTTTACACTGCACCTTGGGGAGGGCAGTTCTGTAAAGGCTTAAGCGGAGCTTAACTGGACCGTTGTCTGGAGGGTGCTGGGGAGCGCTCGCCTCTGCCAGGACCCGCTGGGAGTTTGTTTGCGGCGTTAAGTTCTTCGCAGGGAATCACGACTCATCCAGTTCTGCTTTCAGAGCCCGCTGAGGTTTGGCTCCCCGGGACGGGAGGTGCAGCATCGCACCCATGTACCGCCCGAGAGCTTCTCCGCCTCAGCAACCCTTAAAAATGGTGTTTGGGAGGCGCTAACTCATGTGCTGGGGGGTTTAAAGTCTCGAAAGGAGCTGCCGGTCATGTTTCCCAGCTCCAACGGGGTTGATGCTGTGCTGATACCAAAACCAGATAATCAGATAATCCTCAGGCAGGTTGCTCTCGGCTAATTGCGCTGTGCTGTTTGTAACACATGACGTGGTGTCGTATCTTTTCAGTTTGTGGGACTGCGTGAGGTGCCTTTGCAGTGTGATTAAATATGTCTTAACTCTCTTATTTCAGGCTAGAAATCTTCATACGGGAGAACTGGCTGCTGTAAAAATAATCAAGTTAGAGCCTGGTAAGTTTTACATTCTTTTCTGTATTCTTGAGTTGGTTTTTTTCATTTTTTCCCATATGTTTATTTTCACACAGCTGTGAAGCTGCAGACAAAAGCCGTGCTTGGGTTTTTCTGTAGTTTCAGCGATCAGATGACAGGAAGCACTGCAGGATGTACCATCGCTATTGCCTGTGTCCTGCTCGCTATTTCCTTGTTTGTTCTTATCTGCCTTATCGATTGTTGTGTAAAACGATGTTGCAGTTACGTGTGTTGTTAGTACAAAGAGAAGATTAAGGGCAGATGGTAAATTGAGAGCTCTGAGCTGGTGGGCTGTGCGAGTTGCAAGGGGAGGGGAGCAGGCGGTGGTGCTGACGCCCAGTAGGTGGGAAGAACACGGCCCTGTGCTCGCACCATCATTTCCCCGTGTGTTTTCTGCCACTCCTCCTAAAAGCAGGAGATGCAGGAGAGAGGTGCCTGAGAGATTTGCTGATCTGGAGCCTAATCCAGATCTGTGTTCAGTTCTGTGGACACGGTTCAAATGCTGCGGTCAGAGTTGGGCCCCTCACTATGGGAAAGGCCTTGAGGTGCTGTAGCGAGTGGAGAGAAGGGAACGGAGCTGGGGAAGGGGCTGGAGCACAAGTGTGATGGGAGCGGCTGAGGGAGCTGGGGGTTCAGCTGGAGAACAGGAGCTGAGGGGAGACCTTCTGATCTCTGAACTGCCTGAAAGGAGCTTGGAGCCAGGGGGGTCGGGCTCTGCTCCCCAGGAACAAGC
>VWYH01010297.1:200771-241246 GCA_013399365.1 Pampusana beccarii
TATCTCAGGGTGGGTGTCAGGGATGGACCAGACTGTTCAGTGGTGCCCAGCGCCAGGGTGAGGGGAACGGGCACAGACTGAAACACAGGAGGGTCCATGTGAACATGAGGAGAAACTTGTGTGCTGGGAGGTGCCAGAGCCTGGCCCAGGCTGCCCAGAGCGGGTGTGGAGTCTCCTTCTCTGAGACATTCAAACCCGCCTGGGATGCTGTGTGATCTGCTCTGTGACCCTGTGTGAGCAGGGGGGTTGCACTGGGGGATCTACAGAGGTCCCTTCAGCCCCAGCTGCCCTGTGGTTCTGTGATCTTGAGGGTCTCTTCCAACCAAGATGACTGGTAGAGCGCTGAAATCAGAAATAGTGTCCTGAGTGGAAAAAGAGGTGTTTTTTATCTCTTCAATTATAACTCAGTCCCACCTGAAGATCTTGCACTGCTCTGAAGAAGTAATCTCTCATCACTTGTTCACTGGTGTAGGTTCCCAGTCCCTCCTGGTGCAGTCCCCTCCTGTATCTCTGTCTCGTTATTCTCTGGTTGTGTTTTGCCTGAACTCCCGTGCTGTGCGTGCTCGGGGGGCTGAGGGGACAGCGGGGACAGCGAGCGGATCACGGGCTCCGAGCAACAAGGAAATGTGGTTTTCTCTGTGAAACTCCTCATTGTGTTCTGTTGTGTTTACACAGGTGCAGAAAGCAACTGTACGAATTTATGAGAAAAATCCGTGAAAGACTGTTAAATACAAAGATCCCATCTATGACTGAGCCATAAATCTCTGGAGGTGGGGAGGGTGTTTGGGGGCAGCATCCCTGTGTGGTCTGTTTTTGAATAGTTCCTTGGCATCCCCTGATGGAGATGGGGTGTGCAGGCCTGAAGGGCCCCCTACCTGAATCAGCGCAGCTTTAATTTTTAGTTCTGGTTGGTTCTGCCGTCCACACTTGACGGTGCAGCCAAAGAGATGTTTGTGAAGGCTGAAGGTAGGAGCAGCCTGGGAGGCTCAGAGAAGCTGAAACCGCGGCTTTGGGTGACGGTGAGGAGTAACCTGTCCTTAGCTAACCAAGGCTAGGGAATTTGAAGAAATGCTTTGAAAATGCAACTGAAGCAGAGGGCGAATCCTCTGCTGTTAGCGGAGGAAGAACAGGAACCGTCGGAGGCCGAGCAGCCCCCAGACTCTGGCCCAAAGTCATCACTCCTGAGAACCTCATTTTAATTAGCACTGATGGCCATGTCTTACATGTTTCATTATGTTGTTGGGCTGACTTGCCCAGGGAAGCAATTTCTTCTAGTTTGGTTTATTTGTGGTTTGGGTTTTTATTTTTTCAAAATACATTTTTTAATCATTGCCAACCTGATCTCCATCCATCACACATACACCCACAGCCTCTTGGCAAAGATCTTCTTGGGGGTTTGGTTTGTTTTTAAGGAGGCTTCCCAGCATCTCTTTACTTATTTATTCATTTGTAGTTCTCCGGGATGGTTCCAGCCTCTGCAGGGTGCAGCCGCTCGCCGTGCAGGCTGTTCAAAACCTTCCAGTTTACAAAAATACATCAGCTGCTCCTCGCTTCAGCGTTCTGACCGATTTTAAGGGTTTTCCGTAGCTTTGTAGGACCGTCCTTGCAGAGCGCCATCAATTCCTGGAGCCGGCCGTGCCGGGAGGCGTTGCAGGTCGCGGGGATTGTGCCCTCAGCACCAGCTGCTGTCAGACCCCAGGGCACCGCCGGGAAAAGATTGGTCATCAGTTTTGGGAATTAGTCACCGGAGAAATAGGCTTGTGGGTTCTACACAGCAGCTTCTGGAGAGGAGGAGGAGGTGGTTTGTAGATAGGAATTAATTAGCAGATGGAAAAAGAAGAGCTCCAAACTCCGCACTTGGCTAATACATAGAAAGGGGAATGGGGAGCAGAAGACAAAAGGCTCTGAAGCAGAGTGCCCCGGAGGAGGTGGGGAATTCGTTGGGTTAAAGCTGTAAGAAACGGCACAGGAGGAGATGGCAGGATTGTGGGAGACCCCACAGAACTGCTGAAATGGCGGTGGGGATGAGTTGTGGTGTGGTTTTGTTACTCCCTCATTTACTGCATGTCGCAAGTGAGTTGGTAGGCAAAGAGATTCCAACTTAAAGCTGAGACCCCAGCATGAAAAGGTATTTTGTTTCAGCTGCTATTACCTTCTTTTGTCTGTTCTCCAGACAAAGGAAATAAGCTCTTTACTGAGAAGGTTACTGTCATTAATTTATTTGCATTTTTGGGCAGTACACTAGATCTGCTACCGCAGTTACTTAAGCTGTGCTGCTAAAATCAAAATAGGCAGTGTTTTTCCCTTTTTTTTTGGCATAGGCTTTGGAGAGCATTAGGCAAAAGTATTATGGCACGCTAATGACATTTCCCAGCATTCAATGAGTGCAAATGCTTCAAATAATTTGAGAGCCAACTCTATTTCAGAAACTAATCCAACTGTACTCAGCAGCATAGAAGCCAAAACCATCTGAAACACTGAAGCCACTTCCTTCTATGGGTTTAGCAGATGAATCGAGAGGGGAGTCGATACAAAGAGGTAACGCTTTGCCAGTGACATTTTCTGCCACAAAACTTTATCCCTGGCTAAATATAATTTAGAAAAAAAGTAAAATATACTGATGTCCGTTTTAAATAATGGTGCACAGCGCCCTCAGAGCCCTTTGTTGCTCGGAGGGCTGGCAGCGATCTGTAAATTTTGCAGTGTTACAGAAGAGTTTCTTTGCTGGTTTTCATTGGCCCAGTGTTTGTCTTTTCCACGGGAGATCCCCATAGAGGCCGGAGGGAGCCAGTTACCTGTTTCAGGTTGGACCTTGAACCGGAGGTGGAACTGTTCAGGGGGTTTTGGACAAGCCAAAATAGCCGTGCAAAGGTTGTAGAGCTGTGCTCAGCACACGCGGAGCCGGGTCTGGTTCGTTGTGTTTGTTCCGTGTCTCGTGGTTGATATTCCCTGTGGGAGCTGCGCTGGCAGCCCGGGGCGTTTTGGGCACTGAAGAAGAAGAACATTTTGGCAATGCAGCCTTATTCTCTGTATAATCAATTCCCCAGAGATGCTATGAGCTATGGAGAAGAATAAGCCTGAGGCTTATTTAAACTAAACCTATGGGGGATGAACAGCACCTGGAGTTGAAGAAATACAAAAAGAGCTTCTCGGTACCTGGGAGAGGATGTAGAGCGCCCAGCATTTCAATTATATTGAGCATCTCGATATCTGGTCTGATTTGACTTTGCATGCTTCTAATGCATTTATAATCTGCTATTCTTCTTTCAGAAATGTGTGTGTCCGGAGCGGGCGAGCTCACGTGTCCGTGTAGTGTCAGCTCTCACTCCCAACAGAGTTTCTTGGATGAGGAAGGTGGGCAGGAGGGGTTGTGGTAGGGGAAATGGGGTATTAGGAGCAGGAAAGAAGCTGGAAGATCACACATTTTAGCTGGAAGGTAACACAGAGTGAGAGATGTGGGGTGAAGGTTGTGAAGGGGTGAGGTAGGGAGACATTTGGCAAAATACATGAAGAAAAATAGCAATGGTGAGATGGCAACAGGAAGGGAGAGTAATGGTGGGATCATGAAAGGATGTGATGTTGAACAGTCCGTAGATAAGGCAAGGAGAGAGGAAAAGAAAGTGTTAAGGAATAGAAATATAGATTATATGGTGACATAGCTGCTCATAAATAGGATCCAAGCAGGGCAGAAGAGAACACACACGGGGAAATCATTTCTGGTCACTGCAGACGCTTGTGTGCTGCTCATGCAGTTTGTGCTGCTGTGACAGCGCGTCGCCATCCGTAATATTTCATACTATAGTATCAGCGGAGAGATAATCAGTACCATCGGTGGTTAAGTTGGCAGCTAGATGCCTGGCAGTGAAATTTTCTGGTGGAAACATCATTGTTTCCAAATAGCTGTTTCCTGCTTGGAGTCAAGTTTCCGAGCACCAAGTTTGGGGAATTTAAATTCTTTCTGTCAGACTGCAGGTTTCCTTCAATCCTGAAATGAGAGGTATGGATAAAACAGCTCGGGTGCTTGAGTGCGGTTTAAATTTCCCCTTCTTAAAGGTGGGAGACTTTGAAAGATTGTTCTCGGTTTTCAAAATGGTTGGTAAGGAGCAACGCAGATCTGTGGTGGAGAAAGCAGAGTTTTGTGTGTGTGCCGGAGCTGCAGGGCGAGGTGCTGCAGTCAGGCCTTGCATCCTCTCCACCTCCCCAGAAATATTTTGGGGCTGTTGTTCAGTTGTATTGTGTGTCAAGCTAAATGGGGATTGGAAAATGTCTCGGGAGTTAAACTTAATGAGGATAGAGGGGAAGGACCGGCCGCAAAACTCCAGTCTAAGCAGAAACCTGTGTTTTGGGCAAGCCGTCCCTTTCATCAGCAGCGACTGAACCCTCGGGAGGTTCAGGAAGGTGGTTTGGGGGGCGGGATTGGGACCTGGGGAGTGTGGGGATGTCTGGAGGTCAGCGCAGAGGAGCCGGTGACCCGTGGATCTTACTCAGCTGTGGAGTTTGTACACTGGGGTGCGTGGTTTCTGCAAAGCTGGTGCTCCCATGGGGCTTTCTGGCCTTGTTTGGGAACTTGGGTTGTCGAAACAGGAGATAATTTGAAGAATAGTCCTGGTTGCTTCTAGTAACTGGGAAATGAGTTGTACCAATACAGCGAGAGCGTCTGGGCTCCTCAGCGACGGCGTGACCCTGCTCTTTGTCCTTCAGTGTCCCGTACGGCAGCGTCCGCCCAGTCCTGTTGCTGAACAGCATCTCGTTCTAATTAACAGCTGTTAATTACGGCGTTAAAAATCCCAGGTCTGCACGGTACCCGCAGCCAAGCTCCCCAGCAAGGCCGGGCAGGTCCGGCTCGCGTCTCCTGGGGCAGCCTGGCGTGTCCTCGGCGTGTCGGGGCGCGCGAGGACCGGGCGGCGCGGGCAGGGGCGCCGACAGCCTGGCTGGCACCTCCAGCATCTGCCTTCTCACCAAGAGCTCCTGTCCCCCCCCGGTGACACCGCGCGTGGCACTAGAGCCATCAGAGCCTTCCCGTGCTGCGGAGCGGGGTGCGTGGATCCAGCACACCCATCTAGGACAACATCCATACGTGCCGGTTCCACGTGGGCGAGAAGTTGCGTCTGCCAACAGAATCATTCACTCGTGTCAATGGGCTGTCAGTTCTCTTGATCTCCCGCTTAAACACGGATTTATTTTGCATTTGCCGAGCCTTACCTCGCTTGGCAACCGGCTAACGAGCAGGACGAGCAGCCTGGGCTGCGGTCGGGGCGGAATATTCCGTCTCCATTCCGTTCCGTCCCGCCGCGGAGCTGCGCCTTCGTGGTGGTAGCAGCGCTCGCCCGTGTGCTTCGCGGCAGCTCCCCAAACGCCGTTTTTGCGCGTCGTGCCACATAACCCGTAATTGAAAACATGTGAGGAGGCAAAAAGTACATTTTTCCAATTCCGTGTTATTTAGCGTCGAGCAATCTGCGATGACTAAAACAGATGAAAGTCTCTTTGCACGGATATATTGTCACCTTTGATCCAATTCTTTTTATCTTGCTGTCTCAATGAAGTATTTTCTACAAATTCTTTGTCTTACTGTTGTCTCTTTTTTTTCATGCTATCCACGTATATTTAATTTTTGCCCTATTCCAGCATCTCCTGCCAAGACTAATACTCCAGCTGCCTGGAAACTCTGAATTCCTTTGTTTTGAATTTGTTCTTGTCATCTTTGAACGACTATACGTCTTCTATCTCTGTGTCTGATCTTTCAGAATCATTTTCTACGTATTTTAGCCAAACTTTTCTCATGGATATTTCCTTCTTTCCATCCGTTTGCTACTTTTCTATCAGCTCCCTGTCTGTATTCAGCCCCCTTTCTTCCTCCAGATCCTTTTATTTTTTCCTTTTTCTGTTAGTAGCCCCATTTCTTGCATAGATTCTTCATTTATTAATGGCAAATCGGGTTCATCTTTCCTGTCTCCCTCTATTAGAGGATCAGCCTAGGTCACTCTGGTGGGTGCTTGTTCAGTGTTTTCATATTTTGTTTTCACTGGTGGGGAAAAGCAGGTTACAGTGGGAAATCGGTGCTAAATTCATGGAAATAGTGTTGGGGTTTTTTTTCATTATTTAAAAAAATACTACTTGGGTTTAAAAAATACTCTTGACATTTGAAACTCTTCCACTAATATTTTCCTGCCCCGGTGAGGTGTTTCTCAGTACAATTCGACTTTAATAAGCGCTTGAGGATTTACTGGAATCAGTCAGGGATACATGTGGACAAGGGTGTTCCCTCCTACCTTTGTATTTTGTGGTTATTTTCTTAAGTAAAAGTCATTGAGATATCGAAGTTGTGATCATTTGGAAATTGTTATAGCGAATTGGCACGTTTTTGGCTATATCTGTAAATATCTACTGTATAGCGATGTGTGTGTGAGAGCGGGGGTTCCCAAGGGATGGAACATCGGCACCGGCTGCTGTGGGTCCTGAGGGAAATAAAAGGCGGCAAATATACACATCTCTTTTCAAATAGGTCATTACAAATATTAGCTACGCCGTTACTTGTTAAATAAACGTGGAGAATCCAAAGAGAATTTACAGCAGTGCTCGAGACCTCTTGGACTTGTCAAAATCATATAAATTAAGTACATGTTTTCTGGGCTGACTTTGGTATTAGGAGGTAAGTTTGCTAATGGAACTCATACATAGCAATTTTGACCTGGAGGGAACGTGGTGGTTACCGTTCTGTCTGCAGCAGCTTTTTATCCAAAACCTGAAACCTTTATCTAAATTCTTTTGTGCTTGGAGAGCTCTTACAGTTCTATTCATGCCAAAGGAAGAATAAGGGTAATAACACATTAGAATATATATGTGTGTGTGTGATCACAGAGGAGGCACACGTCTAGGATGGCTTAATAAGCTGATTTTTGTGGTATTGCTCTTGAGAGGGAGACGGTGAGGCTGTGCTGATGTCACCGTGATGTCACCGTGATGTCACCATGATGTCATTGCTCCAGAGGAGGGAAGCAGATCTGCCATGCCTCAGCTCGAGATCCTGCACAGAACATCCTCCCTTTGCAAAGTCTCTCAAAGGAATTTAATAAAAATACACCAGTGTTTTTCCAAGCTCTCAGATATTCCAGTTTTGCTTTGTCACGTCTGGAAATTTTTATTTGTTTATTTATTCATTTGGACAGCTTTTATCCTTTTAAATTAAAGCGGCAGCAACATGCTAGGCTATTGATCTGGCCGTAATATATTTTTCAGTTGATTTTATTATTTTTTTTTCCCCAAAGAATGTTAGGTTGTGCAAACGTGCTTATGTAGCTGTTCTCATCCAAAAATGCACTCGGACCCAGGCAGTTTGTGGGGAGGAATCTGCTGCTGTTCTGAGTCAGCGGTGCCTGAGTGGGCGGACAGGCCATATGGTCTATCGGAGCCGTTTAGAAACGAAATACTTCTAATGAGGAGCCTGTGGTATGTGATCTCGTTTGGTGTCAGGCAGAGGAGGCTGGAAATAGCTGTAAGAAATCTTTCCTTCTGTCGCTGGGATCCTTGTGCTGTGGGCCCGGTGTCCCAGTACAGCCAGAGCAGTTCCAGCTGGGGCTGACGGCCGCACTGGGGTGTGCTGGAGATTCCTCGTGTCGTAGAATCACAGGATTGTCTTGGTTGGAAAAGGCCCTCAAGATCATTGAGTCCAACCATAACCCACCCCTGGCACTGCCCCATGTCCTGAGAACCTCATCTATCTGTCCAACCCTCCAGGGATGGTGACTCCAGCACTGCCCTGGGCAGCCTGTTCCAATGCCCCACAGCCCTTTGGGGAAGAAATTGTTCCCAGATCCAACCTCAACCTCCCCTGGTGCAACTTGAGGCCGTTTCCTCTGCTCCTGGCGCTTGTTCCTGGGGAGCAGAGCCCGACCCCCCTGGCTCCAAGCTCCTTTCAGGCAGTTCAGAGATCAGAAGGTCTCCCCTCAGCTCCTGTTCTCCAGCTGAACCCCCAGCTCCCTCAGCCGCTCCCATCACACTTGTGCTCCAGCCCCTTCCCCAGCTCCGTTCCCTTCTCTCAACTCGCTCCAGCACCCCAAGCCCTTTCATGTCATGAGGGTCCTTCCGTGGGATCCCTTTGCTCCCTTTCCAGACCTCTTGGTGCTACTGACCTGTCAGAACTGGTGGATCGTGCTCAGGCCGCCAGGCCAGCCCTTCTCTCTTGATCTTCAATAAATATTTGTGCTTCGTGCAAACAATAAAATGTGCAAAACTGAAAGGATGGTGTGTGCAGATAACCCCTGTTGGAACATGTTAGAAAATCCTCATGGAGTTCTTAGGAATTTTCCAGGCCCGTGTCTTGTTTTCCTGAGCTCTGCACCCACTTTCAGATCTCTGCACGTTCCGTTGTGTGTGATGTAACTGCGGCTGCTCCTTGTTTTTCAGGAGATGACTTTTCATTGATACAGCAAGAAATATATATGGTTAAAGAATGCAAACACTGCAACATAGTCGCCTATTTTGGGAGCTATCTCAGGTAAACTCCACTTTTTTTTCAACCTGCATTTCTGCTCGTTCTATCCTAAACCAGTGGTAACCAGTATTATATCCTCTCAGTGTTCTTCTCTAGGTTGAATTTCCTTTGGTTCCCAGTTGGCTTAAGAAAAAAACGAGAGAGAGAGAGAGAAGTAACTAATAGTTGGTTTTCTCTGCTGGCCAAAAGGCTGGAATATTTTTATCACTAGGAACAGAAAGAAATTTTTCCCCTAGAGACTCTCACAACATATCCAGTCCTACTCACTTGGGGGGCAGATCTTAACCGTTTCATAGTTCTAATATAAAACCAGCTCATTAATTGTCTGGAGCAGAATTGCTTTTAGATGTTTTATTTAACGTGTGCTGTGGAAGCGTAGCCAGCGAGTTGTACGAGCAAAACACTGAACCTGAACCGCCGGTAATGACATTTTTCAGAATTGCGGCGTAACAGATGCGGCGTACGGAGAGGCAGAAACAAGGTGATGCCAGCTGGCTGCATCCTCCGGCGCACACGTTAAATGTTAGACAGAAATGGGGAATATTTTCCGTTTCTGTGGAACTCTGCCATTTATCAATTGGCTCTGAGGGAATATTTATCAGCACTTGCCTGCGTGGTCTTTTTCTAGGAGGCTTCATCTTTGGATTTCTTGGAGGGCTGCGTTTTTTAAGTAATCTGTGCAGCCCAAATTGACTTCAACTAGAATGAAATAGCTAAATTTCTAAATCCTCAGCGTCCCTTTCGGAGGCCACTAAGAGTTTTTTTAGATATAGTTAGGTAATTTCAATTGGAGAGTGAAACTGAGTTTAATGTGTTATCTGATAGAGCAGATAAACCTCAGGTGTTACTTCTGCGTGTTCTTTATTGCAGTTATGGGGTCAGAGTTAAAGCAGCACCTATTAGGGCTGATAATGTTTAAAGGCTTTGGCATAACGTTTTCATTTTGATAGGCGAGAATTTATATTGAGATCGTTAATAACCTGTCAAATTGCTGGTCGTGTATCAGAATGCGTATTTTTAACAGAGCGATCAAGACCAATAGAAAATCATTTAAATAATCACAATTAACTCCGTCAATTCCGCATCGAGATCGATCAACTTCTGATGCCTGTGGTTTAACTTTCTTTTCCCAGCCGTGAGAAGCTGTGGATATGCATGGAATACTGCGGCGGGGGATCCCTCCAGGATATTTACCACGGTACTTTGAAACTTATTTTACCATTTGTACCCTTTGGAAACTTTCTGCAAAGAAGAAAAATAAATAATAGGCAAACTAACAAGGAACAGTTGGTACTGGCCGGGCACTGCACTTGGTTATTTGGATGATGCCACGTGCAGGAGCAGGTTATCGGTTTTCTGAAGGGGTGGAAAAAAGCCCTCTAAAAAAAAATTCACAACCAGAAACCACGCTAATTAGCTATGGAGACTGTGCATGGTATGAAGAAGCAGTTTCCACCGGGAAATCTCAAAATTCGGTCTTTAAAGGGCAAAAATTCCTCTTCTTCCCGCTCCTGTGCAATACTGTGCTGCTCTTTTATTATTATTTTCCCCTCCGAGGTTTCATCTGGAGTTGTTGGTTCTGTAGGAGGATTTATTGGAGTTGTTGGAAAAGCGGGCTGGGGACTTGCTCTGCCTTCAAATGATAATAACTTGGAGGTTTTGAATACCAGAGCTCTTTCTGCTTTATTTTTCAGCCAGTTAGTACATATAACTTTAAAACAATTCAATGTCTCATAGGCCCCTAGTATAGAACATTGCCATTTCTAATATTAAAAAATTAGCAGAAGTCACTTTTATTGGCTTTTTCCCTTCCTCGGAATACAGGATATTACATTACTAAGAACTCACTTGTAAAATGATGGTTAGATGTCGGTCAGAACAGGATTTCTTCTCTCTGTGGGTATTGTCTCCTGTTATTGTGCTTTTTTTTCTCTTTTTTACAGAAAGCCTTTCAGTAAAACGGGCAAACAAACCCCTCTTTTCAGCTCATTGTAAAATAAGGTTCACGTAAAATCGATGCCGCTTTTTGGCTGTTTCACAATGTTCTTTATGTGTTGTGTATTGCAGACTTACCCGCTTTTTAATCTTTGTTTTCAGTAACGGGCCCTCTGTCGGAGTTACAGATTGCCTATGTGTGCAGAGAGACTTTACAGGTACTGTACTTCCGCAGGTACACGGCAAAGTGTTGGCTCCGTGTGTAGGAAACAGATTATTTCAGAAAGCACTGCAGCGCCAATTTTTTAATCTCGTTGCGAAAAATAGCTAATACTGTAGTAAGCAAGGGTAAGTAGCTGAGTAATGGAGGGGAATAAAGAAGGCACATTTTAAACTGCCCACTTGATCTGTGGCAGGAGATTCTAATAATTCGTAAGGAAAAACACTACGACCAGGTGACCGAAGTTCTCTTTCATTTTGTGATTGCTAGTAACTGTAGAAATACAAGATAAGGTGGTGCAGGCAGCTTGTTTCTTAAAGGAACTTTTCCTGCTGTGTAGCCATGAATAATTATGTGGCTAAACACGTGCTTGTTGAAAGCTTCAGGGCTTCAAAAATATATAGTTAATTTTAGTAAAGGGAAGAGGTGATGTATCTTGAGGTTTGTTTGGAAAATACACATCTCCATGTAAAATGTTACACCAGGGCTGGTTTAAGCAGGTCTTCGCAAATATTGACTGGAGGTGGGAGAGATGAGGAACAGAATCCAATATACCTCTTATATGGAAATCTCAAACGTCTCCATTTTCAAGCAAAATACATCAAATAATTTAAATTTATTGAATGGGACTGGCTTTGTAGTATGTTAACAAATGGCAAAATGAAGTGTTCTCTCTCTTATTTCCAGGGTCTTGCTTATTTACATATGAAAGGCAAAATGCATAGAGATATAAAGGTAACGTGGAACTTTGAGAAACTTACCTTAAACTTTCTAAACATTCCTGATGAAGCATTTTAACTTCCTATTTATTACATTTTAGGGTGCAAATATTCTACTAACAGACCACGGAGATGTCAAATTAGGTAAGTTGCCTGAATGTAATAATAAGACAGAAAGCAACTGGGAACAGTTTAATTTGATCACTTGAAAGCTACAGAACCAGCTGGGATACTTTGATTTAGCAAGTTGTGTTTTATTGAGACAAAAAAAGAAACAGAATGTAGAGACCTTGCTTCCCAAGATGAATATTCAGCTTTTGAAAGGCTTTGTTTTGTATTGAGCAGCACGTGTACAAGCAAATGTCAAGCTTGCTACAAATGATAAAGCATAATCCAGCAGATCTGCTCTATCAGTGCAGTCAGTTTTATTAGATATTGTTCCCTGGGACAGGAACCTTTTGCTGTTGCACTGTAGGATGTTCTTATTCTTATTTAGGGCAATAGTTGACAATAGAAAGAGTGCATCCACTGGCTTGCATACATAGGAGATGAGAAGTTTTCTGTTCTGTCACAAAGTTACAATTTCTTTTTTCAACCACCAAGCCTTGAAGCCTCGCAGGTTTCCCTGGAATTTGCCAGGTTTGGGGTTACCTGGATATCGAGGAGTTTGTTCCCAGCCAGAATGTTCAGATCTCCCTCAGAGCCTGCGAGGATGCACTGCCTGATACAGCACAGAATCGTAGAATCACAGATGGTTTGGGTTAAGGGCCCTTCCCAGCTCCCCCAGTGCCCCCCCTGCCATGACAGGGACATCTTCACCAGCTCAGGTTGCTCAGAGCCCCGTCCAGCCTGGCCTGGGATGTCTGCAGGGATGGTTCAGCCACCACCTCTCTGGGAACCTGGGCCAGGCTCTCACCACCCTCAGGGGCAGCAAGTGTCTGACCTGAATTTCCCTTCTTCTAGTTCAAAACCATCACCCCTTCCCGTCCCTATTCCAGTTTAAAGCCATTACCCAGACCCCATGTGGATTCTGATCCCGATGGTGCCTCTTGCCCCGCGTATGACGCTGGACATTTCCACACAGGTGGAGAAGAGGAAAGTCTCCATCTTTGCAAGCCCTCGGAGGTCTGGAGATGAAAACCCAGAGATCTGTGTTCCTGGCTTCCTCCAATGATGTTTTGCATTTAGCAGAGCACAAACAAGCAAAATCTCTCGTAATCTGAGTGTGCTGCCCTCATAACCCCAATCTGCCGCTCGACTGCCTCACTGCACCACGGTCTATGTGTAGTTGGGGCTCTGCAGGGAGTAGGGAGCAAAAGTCCTTGGAGAAAGAATGGGACGATCATCATCCTGCTGGGATGTTCCTTGTCCTGCTGGGATGTTCATCATCCCGCTTTGTCCCATGTTGGACTCAGAGCGGTTGTTGCATGAGCTGCATTGCTGCTCTGCAGAAAATGTCTGTGTTTCAAGGCGCTTGGTCCCCCGTGGTGACCCAGGAGTGCTGTGCTGGGAAAGTACAGCTTTTTAAAGAATAACAATTTTTAAAAATGGCAAGTAAAACCTTGAAACTGGTAGGAGCTTCCACTGACTGCGTTAAACCTGGGTTATGCACTGATACCTTCCTTGTGCCTGCTAAGCTAGTTAGGTTTGCCCACAATTATCCTCGAGCTATCGAACTACAAATGCAAATATACAAATAATACAAATAAGAAGGACTGTAATGATTTTTGGCTCTGCAAGACCACCAGATTATCTGCAGCTCTGAGAGCAAGGGATTATTGTCCCCTAGGCAGTCTCCAGCAATGAGAACAGACGCCCCCTTGCAGTTCTGCCATACGTAATGCAGAAATAGCCCCGTCTCCAAAGCATGATGCTGTTTTTCCTCCCAAATATTAAATTGAATATCCACTGAATTTTGTGAGGTTGCTTGGTTGCTGTATTGTGAGATGCAAAAATAACTCGGAGAGGAGCTGGATCATGAGCGAGCTGTGTGGAGAAACTCGTCTTTTCAATTTGAAGTGCTGTCGCTGAAGGCATTAGCTGATCTCATTATTAATCTTTAAATGTTGAAGCTTAATGAATTTTTAACTTGGATAAGGAACGTGATTGTTCTTTCATAATATGATACTTTAGTAGAACTGGGGTCTTAAAATGAGGTATCTGAGTCTCTGATAATTTCATTTTCCAGCTGACTTTGGCGTAGCAGCAAAAATAACGGCGACCATCGCGAAGAGGAAATCATTTATTGGTACCCCTTACTGGTAATAAACGACTGCGATTGCTCTGCTTGCATGCAAAGCTACATCTGTATTTATGCCAAGAATTCCCAAACACACACACTGGAGTATACACACACCTGGTTTTAAATATAATATAGATAGCAGTTGCATAAATTCCCTCTCTTCCAAGGGAAATGCCCAAAGGGTAGAAGTCTGGGAAGCGCTGATTGTAGCTGATCAGCTGCTGTAACACAAGTTACCTGATATTTGGGGCAGGATTGCTGTTTCTCCCAAGTTTATTAATTGTATTGTATTATTTTATTAATGCAGAACTCCCTTAGAACTCTTACTGCATTCTCCCCTTTTGCTGGATACCTAATGGTCATTCAATTTCTCAGCAACTTCTTACACTTCTAGTGAGTGAACCAAACGACGTCTTTCTGATTTCTGTGCAGAAAGGATTGTGAAGAAAAACGGATTTTACACTATCTTTTAATCATCTCTACTGATTAATGCCTGTACAAGGCAGCATTTAATATGCAAATATCTCTGTAAATCTTGAGCTGGATTATATATGCAGATGTAACTGCTGGTGGTTTCTGGCATTACTGGGATGCAGTTGAGGCGCCTCGGGCGCTATTCTGGGTGTAGATTGACCGGGTCCATACGGCTTAATCCAGACAATGGCTGTTAATTGTTTTCTGCCCTCTTTATCCGGCTGGAGAAGGAGGACTGAGGGCAGGAAGATTATCTGGTCATTAAAGCATTTCACCAGGAATCATGAGACCTGTTCTATTCCCAGCGCTGCTGGTTGAGCCCGTGACCTCGGGCAAAACACGTCACCTCGGGCTGCTTCTCCAGGGAGGAGACATCAGGCTTTTCCCTGATTTACCCTTTTTTAGGGGGGTTTCTGCTCTAGGGTTATGTGAGGGGCTTTGTGACTCCCGTGTGGCTGGTGCCCTCACTGAATTACACCTTTTGTTTTAAAGGATGGCCCCAGAAGTCGCGGCGGTGGAGAAGAACGGCGGATACAACCAGCTCTGCGATATCTGGGCCGTCGGCATCACAGCGATTGAACTCGCCGAGCTTCAGCCGCCCATGTTTGATCTTCACCCCATGAGGTTTGCTGGGCTTCAGGACCCACTTGGGTCCGGTTTCACCTTCTCCATAGACCTAGAAACTCACACTGGGCTTCCTTTCAAACATCTGTTTTCTGCGTGAACTGCGTCTGTTTGTAAAGCATCAGTCTGAAGCTACAGACTGAAAATCAGAATGGAAATGATCATTGAAAATTTTTAATTAAAAAAACCCACACCTTTGTAGTGTCAACAATGTGCTGAAGAGCAGGTGTAGTAAAGCACTAGAGAAGCTGTAGCCTTATGTTCAACAGGATTACGCATGGCGATAAAAAGATTTTATTTAAAGATAAGAAAATCAACAGCTCTACCGTGTCTGTCCTCTAACACAGTATAGACTATAATCCAGTTTCACCAGTATGATTCTTACCGTGAAGTATTAATTTAAAGCATGTAGATATTGGAATTAATTTTTTTTTACCATATAATAACATTATTCTTCCTTTACCTCTAGGGCTTTGTTTTTAATGTCAAAAAGTAATTTTCAACCGCCAAAGCTAAAGGAAAAAGCAAAATGGTAGGTTAAACTCTTTCCTTTGTTCAATATTTTGTAGATAATGTGAAAAAAAAACATTTGTTGTTATTGAAGAAGGGAGGCAGTGAAAAATAACGTGTGTTAGTTTTAAACTCAGGACCTTGAGAGGTGATTTCACTTACAGGAAATTTCACTGATAAACAATTAGTTGTGTTTTATAAGTGCCTGAAAGCAAACAAGGGAGGGTTAAGGTCCATCGGCAAACATCTTCTGACACAGCAGAAAACCAGCGGGATGGGACAGGACGGTCCTACCTGTGTATTAATAAATGAATCCCGGCCAGTGATCCAGAGGGAAATCTCCCTTCTGGGGTTTTCTTTGTGTGCTCTAAGACGAAAAATTATTTTTACCCTTTGCCCTTAATTCCTCTTGTAGGGCATTTCCCACTGTCAGTGGGACAGGTGATCTCTTCATCCTTTCACGAGGAATGTGCCTCTGCCAGGTTGTCTTCAGCAATAATTTCTTTAACCTGCGATACCTTCCTGCTGCCCGCAGGATTTTGTGCCATGCTGACTTAACATTTGATTTATGAGACTCAAACCAATTCTGATATGCAGGATTTTTTTTGCCGGTGATGCTGCTGTACAGTCTTTTTCCCTTGAGGTGTTTGGCTGGGCAGAGGAAAGGAGAAAACATTTTTAAGTGCGTGTTTCCTCTATTGAAACCTCAAGGCACTTCACTTCTCCGATGCCGCCGTCTCAGATGCGAAGACGAGAAGAGGAGCTGGGTTTTGTAACCTGGCTTAAAACCAAGCAGACCTGGGCTAACGCCTTCCCCAGAGAGGCCCGATACACAAATGCAATTGCGAGGAAAATACTTGAAAACAATGGAGGTCTAGCCATAACATCAAGTCATAATTCAGATTTAAAAGAGATGATGTGACACAATCACCTAAGTTGTTCTGCAAATAGCAACAAAGCATTTTTAAAAGTTGGGTCTTTGCCTAGAATTTTGTATTTTCTTTTCCTACCTGTGGCCAAGAATGGTGAAATTAGTAGGTTTGCCTAGATTTTAAGAGTTTGCTGAGTACATAATTCACAATTTTTATTTCTGATACCTAATTCCATAACAATTGAGAATGGCAAAAGTTGAAATAGCACCATACGTGTTTGGTTTCTTTTCTGTATCAGAACTTTTTCATGCAAGTTCCATGAATCAAATGTTTTTTCCCCTGTTTTTTTAACTCTAGTAATGTAATTATTCAAACGTGAGTTAATGAAGTACCTGGACAACATTCTAATTTAGCAGACCCTTTTGGGATTTGATTAGAAACTGTGGTAAACTTCAAAATATCTTCTTGAAAGATTAAACATGAACGTTTGTTTTTCTTTAAGGTCATCGACATTCCATAACTTTGTCAAAATAGCACTTACAAAAAATCCGAAGAAGAGGCCGACAGCAGACAGACTCCTTTCTGTGAGTGATTTGGAACATTTAGTTCAATCTATGAAAGTTCTCCTACTGCCAAGTGAGCAACAGATCAGTAAGAAACCAAACTGGAATGGTTTTCTTTCTCTGATCTTACAACACGGGTGGTGAATAAGAAGAGACACGGCTCAGCTGTAGATTTTGGTTGGTGTCAGGATTTTTATGTGATTTGTGGTAGGAAGAATTACAGAACATGGCCTTGTGCTCTGTCTTCGGCCCATCGTTCCACAAGGGGATGTCTCAGCCTCTCTGCTCAAATGTGGGCCCTTCTTGTCACCCGAATAGAAAACAAATGTATTTAGCAGTTATTCCTGTATCTATTTCTGCCTTCCCAAACTCGACTGAACTACTCATGTGAAAAATGAAGTTAAGGTGTAATTGTTTGTTTGACTCAGACTTTAATTTCCAATTTACAAGTGGCCAAAAGTGTGGTGTTTCTATGCTAATGCAGGCTTTAGGAAGTCTAGTCACTAAGGAGTCATTAAAGAAATACCCTAGCCCCCAAAAAGCAGGCACAATTCAGTATATTGGATGTTTATTAATGACACATATCAGTTTCTGTTATAACTTGTTCTTTTCTGTGGTTCTAGCATAGCTTTGTCGGGCAGCCTGGGCTTTCAAGATCTTTAGCAGTCGAGCTGTTGGACAAAGTGAATAATCCTGACAACCACACGCACTACAGTGAGGTTGACGATGATGATTTTGAGGTGAGAACATCTTTTATTTTCTGCCTTTAGGTGAAAGTGCTGTCTGAATCCTGCGCTTTGCTTTGGGAACGTAAGACTGCAGCTCGACGGGGGCACAGCTCCAACATTTCGAGCTGCATTTTGAGAGTTACCATGAGGGAGAAGGTTTGATTCTTGCTTGAGATCCAGCAGAAACGCAGCTTTTCTCAGCTTGTTCCTTTCTCCTTGCAGCCTCACCCCGTTATCCGCCATACAATCCGTTCTACGAACAGGAACGTTCGTGCAGAAAGGACGGCGTCGGAGATCAACTGTGAGTTCCCCACGTGCTTTGCCCATTTTACGGTGTTGGTTTCCCTCTACCCATTGAGGATGTTGCTGTCGTCCTTTTGTTGTGTACCCTGGGAAGTCTCTTGTGCTGTTGGGACATCTGAGAATCAAAACCAGAAGAAACAGCACATACACATAAAGCTTCAATAATATTTTTTCCCAAAACCAGAATTAAAACTTGCATATTTTCCTGCTGTTTCATTCCATCTCGTTGCTGTGTCGTAATGTTTGTGTGGGAATCTTGCACGACCAGCACAGCCTTTCAGCTCCCTCAGACCTTACTTAAACCAGCAGGAACTCTAATAACCTGCAAACATCAAAAAAAGAGAGTTGATCGTTAGGAGGGCAGCTTTTCACAGGAGTGCACAGGGTGTCGTGAGAAAATATAGAAAAACCATAGCTTTTTGTGTTTGTCTGCACATTGTTTCGAGTTCAAAAGTGAAACCTTTTCTTGACCCCGATGGAGCAGCTTGTGATTGCGAAAGCTGTCCTGACCAGGATGTTTATTAATGTAATGCGTTTTATTTTAATATAACCTTTAAAAAAAAAATAATACAGAACTCAATGGGACCTAAGTTGAAATGTTGAGGGTAGAAAGAGTCTTTCTCCGTGTTTAGACTAACGGCTTTTGGGCTGTAAATGCTCTCGGCTGCTCTGCATCACGTCCATCACACTTTCAGGAAGCTTGCTGGTGAAAAACCACTTCCTTCTCTTTCACACGCATGGAAAGGAACGTGGTTACGAGTTACGTTTTAATGAACTTTCATATGATGACTTGGTATTTGGTATTGTTTCTTTCTCGTGAGTTTCACATTTGCAAATTTAATCATTTAGATACTTACGCTGGTATTTAAGTGATAGTCATGTTTTATAGGCAAATGAAATGTTTTGTACATAATATTTAGATAGGTTACAACGTGTGTTTCACTGTAGTAAGCACTGAAAGGGCACTAGTATAATGTTGTGTGTATTAAAGTTGAAAATGTGATGTTTTGCAGTTGACAAGCTGCAGTTTGAGCCCCCTCTGCGGAAAGAAACAGAAGCTCGGGATGAAATGGTAAGGACGGGTTTGTTTTTTTCCTTCATTTAATTAAAATCATAGTGTCTTCATTGTTTAGTGGTTCAACTCTAAGTAATGTCTCTGCAGCATAAAGTCATGAGGAGACCGCTCTTGGTCCCCAGACAATCGCCACATTTTTAAGAAAATGAATCGCCCTCTATGCTTTGTACGAAGAGCCGTGCTCAGATTAAAAAAAACGACGTGTGCCGATTAATGTGATAATGTGAAGAGGCCATGTTGCCTTTGAGCCCCTGCTCTCCCCGGCCCGGGGTTTCTTTGTTGCTGGTTTTTGGAGGGCTCGTCCAGCCCGTTTTGCCCCCTGAGCCGCTGCTGTTTGTCCAGCCCCTGGCCGTTTATGGCAAATCAGCTCGTTAGCGTTCTTGGGGATTAGTTTGTGTCTGTGTACACAAGGGCTCCGTTTTTTAATAAGTGTTGTAAATAGCAGCAGCTGCTGTTCGTTTTAATTTGGAGACATCAGCGCTCAGCGCTCCAGAAAAATCCCATTCCTGTTTTTTAGAGCTGTGCTCCACCAGGTAGGTACCAATTCATTTCTTGAATGTGACTGATTAAATCCGTACCCGGTGTTACTGGTGGGATCCCCTCGGTGCCATGTCCAGTGACAGGAACAATTTTGGCGGTGTCTGCAATATGTTCTCCTACTGGAAGAGCGTCTTAGACATGGAAAATCCTGAGTTTTCACCATCAATTTTTGCTTTCCTGTCACTTACTGCCACCTGATACTGGCACTATATTTCCAGGTGTTGCTTTTGAGTCTGAGCCTAAGAAAGCTTTTCAAGAGTTGCTTTATAATTAGATTGTAAAGCATTATTTTACTTTGGAATTTTATTTTGCTGCTTATGGGTCGTTCTGCAGGGCTTGGGAATCTCCCAGGCCTCTTCATGTGCTGTGGATAAGGTGCTTGAGTTTGACGGGGAATAAAACGTGAAAATTCCTGCATTTTCAGGTTGTGGCAGCTGGCACTGGCTTTGCTTCGCATTGGAATCCTTTTGTTGATGGTGGAAGCAGCAGGTGAGCACAGAGTTTAAAAACATCTTTTATTTCTGTGACTTAATATGAAAATAAACTCTGAGAGAAAAATTGAGTTGTGATGGAAAATCAAACCACAAGCCCTAATCCACTTTCATATTCATAAAGGAGATTTTACCCGCTCCTGCAGGTGGTTGCTCGTTCTCTTGGGGAATGGGTTGAATCTCTTTTAACCACAGACAGGATTTTGGTTTAAATTTGCTGTAGCTCCCCACTTGTAGATGGAAAGCGAAGTGTAAATGTTGAAATAACACAGCCCAAGTCAGTTTTCTGCAGCAAAGCGGGCAACCTTGCAGGGGCTGAGCTCAGAGCCCTGCGCTGGCCTTGCGCTTTTCTTCTGAACCGAGGCTGTGGCATCCTGTGGCATCCTGTGACATCCTGTGACATCCTGTGACATCCTGTGACATCCTGTGACAAAGCTGCGTCGTAGCCCTGAGCAAGAAAGGGAAGGAGAAACCAGACCTGAAGGTTTAGTTTTAGCGGGTCCGGTAGGACAGCACGGCTGGTTCTGCTGCAGGGGTCTGAGCGGTGTGATCTGAAATACAGTTACGTCCTGTGCTGGGGTGACGGGTTTTAGGTGAAAATGTGCTGTAACTGATTTGTCCTGGGGATGAAGCAGGCCTGAAGTAAGGGAGCACAACTCTGTCCAGGTTAGGACTGAATTTATTAGGTATGTGGCTTCCTTTTGCTGCAAAATACCAGATTCTGCCTTTAAAGGCGATCTTTGAATTTGCAGCGAAGAGCATGGCAGTTCGGTACCGCTGACTGATGCGCAGATGTAGGGAGATACTGTGTTTCGGTTGAAATAATCGCTCGGCCAGAAGAGCCTGTTTTCCATCTTTGTTTGGAACTGAGTAGCAGACGGTGAATTTCTTTGGCTTTTTTGCAGATCAAGTCTTGCATAAGCCGTCAGCTGACACGGCAGCCCCTGCAGAGCTGGAGATTGCCAGTCTTTGAGCCTGGTTTTTTTTAAATTCAACCTATTTTCCTGTTCCCACTCTCACTGTAAGAGAAGTTTGAGGTGTCTCTCCACCCTCCCTCTGTCCAGTAACGACAGCAACTGTTTTCCTTCCTCTCTGGGTTGGTTTATGTGGTTGAAATCTCTGCTCCGGTGTTTCTGCAGCAGCTGGAATCTGCGAGGGAGGGAAACTCCTCCCGGCAAAGCGACTTGTTGGTTCGTCCTGTTCCTGCAGCGCTCGTGAGATGGGTTGGACCAGGCTGTATGAAAAGCAGCGTGAATGTGGCCCGTTGCAAACCTTGCTAGGGCTATAAATCAGTAAATAGAGATTTAGTACTGAAAGGAGGACAGGACGAGAGTCTGTGGATGGTGAATCTGTGCTGCTTGCTTGGAAACCGCTTCCAGTTTAAAAAAATAAACAGGAAACGCATAATTGCCCTGTCCCAGCAATTGTGGGTGATCCCGGGAGGCAGAGGAGGGCCTTGGCTTTATCAGGGTGAACAGTGATGGATATGGTCACCTTGGGGTACTGGGGAGGGGAACACCAGCTGATCGAACTGATTTCTTGTTGTTTCTCATCCTTATTTTAGCATTTTAAAACTTTACACAGTTGTAAGATGTGATACATTTACACATTTTCAGCATTATGGAGGTGGTTTGTGTTGATGGTTGGACTTCTAAAAGTTTTTTAGTAATTCCTGGTGGCAACTCTGTGCCTCTTCTCCTTCCAAAGTAACTTGCGGGGAAATTTTACATTAACCTAAACTTGGCTGGGTTAGTTTTTCTATAATATACTTGTTTTTTTCCTGTTCGTCATTCCTCTTCACCTCACAGTCGCTAAATGCAGCAGCTGAGACTTCACAGTATCGCAGCGATGAATTTGAATGGGTTTAGATTTTTATAAGGTTTAATACAGTCTGTTGTTTCTTTTTTTTAAGATGGAGCTTGCAAGTTGCCATTTTGCAAAAATATTACCAGGTTTTGTTTGTTTCGGAGTGATATTTTCAGTGCTGCTTTGATCCTCGTCACGTTTTCTATTTTGACCCTGGGGTAGCTTTGAAACCAGAATTCCCGCTGCGATGGGAAGCAGTCGGTGTCTTTAGCCTGAAGGAGGAAACTTCCCTTTGTAAAGGCTTTTCTCCATCCGTACCCCAGGAACTTCCTCTGGTTTTCCTCTGTTTTCCTTTGGTTTTTTTTAGTTAGATGGGTTTTAGGCATTTCAACAAGATTTCAAACACCAGGTAGGAACATAAAGCTGAGTTGATGGCATGTGGTATGGCAAAGAGCTTCGATGGTTCTTGGGGGGTGAGGGGAAGGAAGGGACTACATGAAAAGGAGCTTAATTCAGTGAAAGAGAGAAATACTTTCATTTGAAAAGGCCTGGGAGATGCTTGTTCTGAAACTGAATTACATCGCCGATCGGTTCAGTTGCACACGTCGCTCTTAATTTTATAAACGTTTTACCTAGGGGCCTGCTAACAAAATTTGGCGATGGGAGCGAAGATGCTGAAGAGTGAGTGGACCCTCCTCCGCGGCCCCTCGCGTTTGCTCTCGCTAAAGCCGGCAGCGTTCCGGCAAAACCTCTTCCCTTAAAATGCCGCCGGCAGCTTTGCCGCTCGGAGATGAGTGAGGGGCTGCGCTCCGAGCTCTAACACACGCTTGGCTGCTCTGTTGCCAGGAGAATGTCCGCAAAGCCGCGCTTTCTTGCCCTGCTCTCCTTCCTCAGGTCCTCTTAAAGCGCATATGCAAGTGCCTAAAAGTTTAAAGCAGATTTTACGTTGATTAATCCGTCAGTCCGGAGCCGGGCCCAGTAGTGATGGGATGTCCGGATATTCCCGCAGCTCCTCTGGTGCACAAATGTTTCTCCGATCCGGAGCGAACGCCGCAAACGGTGGGAGCCTCTGCCTCGGTTGTTCCCGGGGTTTGCCGGCGGTTGGGGTGGATGTGAGCGGATGAGCAATAAACTTGCTTTCAAATAAGTGATAAAGGACGTTGTTCTGTGACAGGATCTACCGGCCGATCCAGAAATGCGGCATTTTCACCGTCAGGAAGAATTTTCTAGAAAAAAACCAAGCGCAATAGTAAAATTTAAGCAGTGGAAGGGGGCACCTTCAGAGGGCTAGTCCCTGAATGTGTATTTATGTGCTAATTTCAAATACCCTTCAGCACAGAACGCTCTGTAACTTTGGCATTGATGAAAGAAACAACGTGAGCTTGTCAAAAACCGACACTTCTAACAAGATTAATGTGCTTTTCTCCCACTCTTGGACTTGTAGTTTAACCCTGTTTGTGCCAAGCTGTGATCCGTCCTTTCGCTGCGTCTAGCTTGTCCTATTTATTGTCTGTATTTTCAAGTAATTCTGTTTCTGTGGTTGGTTTAACTAAGACGACTGCTGCACCTTTTTGTTGCAGATCAACACTAAAGCGAGCGGGACCACCTCCGCTACCCCCTAAGGTAAGAAATTGTGGTTTTTAAGAGTTTCAGGCAGCAAACCCCACTTGTGCAGCCTCCGCAGCGCTTCTGGCTGGTGCTCTCAATGGCTTAGAAACTCTGTTAAATACCATTTGCTGCCAGACTTCGTGCAGCTTCGTATTTTATGCTGACCTGCAGTCTCTACAGTCTCAATCTTCAGGGACTTTCCTGCTGCCCCAGACAAAGCGACTTGGAAGTTTACGCTTCTAGGTACCATTTCCCAGGTGATGTTCACCTCTTTGGTTTGTTGCAGCCGAGAATAAACAGTTATCCCGAGGAAAACCTCCCGGACGATGAGAAATGTCAGACAATAAAGCATTTCCCGGACCCGCAGAGCAGAGCCCCCCCGGCCCACAGGAGACAGAGCATCCCGGTGTGCGGCCCCCAGGCCGATTCCTCCCCCACCGGAATGACCAGCAGCATCAGCAGCCCCGGGTTGCTCACAGCTCGATACAGCGACTTAGGTAAATACCTCACATTTCCTAAAGGTGACCGCGGCCTGTGAAAGGAAATCGGGTCTAGAATCAGCTGTTTTCAGCAGATAATTTAATACAAGCCGATCACAAGGTGCAGTTTTCCTTTCTGCGCGTGAGCCACGCTCCACGGTGGGAACCCTCCCAAAACAAGGACCCTCGGCCAGTTAACACCACTCCTGTGCTGCAGGAATAGAATAAAAGCAAAATGTGCAGGGAGGATCGTCTATGAGGGCCTTGCCACACATTTTTCGCGGTTGTTTTTGGCCCAGGGACTGGCCGGATAGCGGAAAACCTTCATGAAACCCGTGTAGCTCAGCATGAGGGAATGCGGCCAGCGGTCCTTGGGAGGGCTCAGCCTCCTGAGATGTGTACGCAGAAGCTTCAGAGCTCACTCCTCTCTCACCAGACACTGGGGAGAACAGAGAACAGGGCAGCAAAATATTTTCTGTTTCACTGTATCAAGGGAGCTACAAAATGTGTCCGTCGTTCTCCGCAGGGAATGGGGACGGCATGCTGAAACTCATCGAGGAAAACGCAGAAGGGTCGGGACAGATCCCTCAGCTGCCACGTAAAAAAGAGAAAAGAGATTTTCCTGCAAGTATTGTGACTCTCAGTCTGATTTCGCTGTCACGTTAACCAGCTGGTTTTATATTGGTGCGGGGGACGTATTTAATGATCTTTTTTTCTTCCCACAGAAGCCAGCAATCAATGGTTTACCACCAACACCGAAGGTGCTGGTAAGAAATCTCATTTGCAGTAAGAGTTATTGGAAACCTAGCATCAGAATAAACCACCAGCTCGTCTGGGGTGATTTTCTGCATCTCATAGCCACTTTTCATGTCCTGAATCCACAATATTTGTTTCCTTTGCTTAAAAACTTCCTTTCAGCATTCGGTGACTGTCAGCCCCTCGCTGGCTCTGTGGGCTGTGATCTCTGGCAGTCTCTGCTTCGTAAAGAGAAAGGGGAGAGGCTGTTATTTCTTCAACATCTCTGCCTGGTTTCCCTTCATGTGCCATTTATATAAGCACTCGATATTTTTTTTTCCCTACGCAGTAGGTACTTAAAATGATTCATATCATTTCGATCTCTCTTTGCATTTCTTAATGTACATGAGGTCTATGAAAGGGTTTGCAAAGCTGCGTTGTAGCTTTTGGCGAAGATACAAATATTTTGCATCAAGGCACATGAAATTTGTGTGTGAGGCAATGTACAGGTGTGTACTGAGCGGCCAAGTGCCAGAAGATAAACGCTTTACGCTGCAAACTTGTTTCGGGTTTCAGTTGTGGTGTTTTTCAGATGGGAGCGTGTTTTTCCAAAGTCTTTGATGGTTGTCCTTTGAAGATTAATTGTGCGACATCATGGATACATCCAGATACTAAAGGTAAAGTTCTTTTCGGTTCGTGTTTTAAATGTGCCCGTTGCCAGAGTGGTGATGGGCTTGTGAAATAATCAAATTTCTCTGACATTTTCAGATCAGTACATTATCTTTGGCACTGAAGAAGGTATCTACACTTTGAATCTGAATGAACTTCACGAAGCAACAATGGAACAGGTGACTTTTTGGTGTATTGAACACACAGAACAGATTTGGGGAGACTATGAAACAAAAAAGTTTGATATTGGAGGGGTAGATGGGACACCAGGCTGGCGGCATCAACTGATTCACAGCAAAGCCACCAGTGGAAGTCCTAAAATTAATAGTTCCCCTACCTACCTGCATTTTTTGTTGCTGCTTATTTAACGTTGCTTTCAAAGGAGTTCTCTACTAAAACATCTTCCTTGGAGACAGCTGGTTACCTGCCCTTTCCATCTCCATTTGATCTCCACTAGATGGCATTTTGCTTCTCCACGGGATGCTACCAAAGCCCTCGGCTATTTAGTTTACCTGGAAATGTTACCACCAAGAAATACATGCACATTTGTTTCTGTTTTCTCGGGCTCTCTGGCCCTTCCCAAAGCCGCTTCATGCCATGGTGGTGGTGTTAGATTTGCTTTTTTAGAGTCAGGAGTAGCAGAGTGTTCTTGGGAGGGCAGTGTTGCCTGATGCTGATAATGTGATTTGTACCTGAAGGTTCCTTACCTCAGTTTTCTCTTTACTCCATTAGTCAGACAAGTCTCTTTCCTTTGTACATTTTCCTAAATTATTTTATGTGACAGGCTTCTCAGGACTTTTCTCATGTGTTTTTACATCCTATTAAAGGTCAGGTGTGGCAGTGGTAGGCAGAGAGAACTTGCTAGTGTCTAATTAAGACATTCAGTGCATCCCAAAATTAATGTGAGAGCATCCTCACTTTGGAGAGGTCAAGTGTGACCCACCACAGACCCCAGAGGCTTTATAACTGTGCTTCTGCCATACCCCTTGTTTCCTTCTTTGCTTTATTTCGTGATTTCTTCTCACCAAATGCACATTTTAAACTGTTTCTCCCACTTTGAATTCTGATCACATCTTCCACAGTCCTTGCTGTCCCTCCGAGGTCGGTATCTCCCGATTGCGTTGTTAGTTTTTCAGTGAAAACACTGAACAGAAGCAGACCCAGAGAAGACACTGTATTTCTACAAGCTTCTTTTTCCTTCTATTAAACAGCCGATTGCTGATAGATACTCTGGCTTTATGTCCAACCAGTTGTGCTTTTTCTTTCTGCAATTTCTTCTACCCCACATTTTCTTATTTTGCTCGTGGAAACGGTGCACGGGACAAGGTCCTTCGCGTGTTTCACATGTTAATGTTTCACCGCAGCGCAGTTATTCCGTTAAAGAAGGAAACTCAGATGTTCCAATGCAGCCTGTTCTGCACAAATCTGCAATAGCTGCTCTCGTTATCTCTTGGCAATTCAAAAGTACGTGGCTTGTTCCTGTGCTACTCTGGATACCCGGAGGATTTCGCAGTTCCCACCGCCCTTTTTATTTGGCGCAGGTGCTGTGTTTGTCCTTCTTGAGGTCCTTGTCCGTCCTCCAGCAGTTCTTGTGGACAATCATTACCGAGGCCTTGGGGCTGGAGCCAGTTCTCAAGTACCGTACAGTGAACTTCCCTGGGACCTGCTGACACGAGCAGATCCAGTTGAAATAGTCTGTCATATTTTCTTTTTCTGGCACAAGTTTCCCTCCCAGCGCTATTAACTGCGTTATCTTGTAGCCTTTCTCCCCTGCCACGCAGCGGGCTGAGCCCTTTGTTTTCCCAGCTACCCCATTTATCAACTTGACCTTAATAATTTCTTTTACATCTTCACCTTTCTTCCGTTTCTTCCTTGGGGCTTATTTTGCGATTCCCTCTGTGCCCTTAGCATTGTGTCCTTGTTTCAGTTTTCTGTATTACGTGGTTGTGATGCTTAGAACATGAGGGGGAAATACGAAATATTTCCCCATCTTGGGGTGGCTTGGAGGGGCTTCATAGGGAACAAATGTTCCCTTCTCTTCCAGTGGAGCCATTGAATGAAGCTTGTGGGAGCCAAATTAAAAATAAACAGTGGACATAGCTGGCTGGGGACTTTTTGCTAAGGGGAGTTGCGAATGCTTGGAGTCACCTGAGGCAAATTTATGGAGGACAAATCCATTAAAGCTCATTAAATGCATAAAGCCCCTATGTGATTCAGCAGGTTTCTGAGCTGAAGAACTTGGTGCCTGGCAGAGTATTAGGTGCAGCATCATATACATTTTTTTTTCTGGTTTTAGGAGAAATCGTGTCACTTTATGGTGACTGTTGGAAACAGTTAAGACATTTGCATGAAGCAGTCAAATCGTTCTTTTGTAGAGCTTTGATTCAGGCATCTTCTGCTGTGTTTTGCAACAGCTTCCCTCGGTGGACCAGTCTGCTCTCCTCTTTTTGCAATGTTCTCCTTCAGAAGCAGCTTAATCCTTTGAATTCTTTTTTTTGTAATTGGAAATCTTGTTCTTGTGGGAGTACCTTACCTATGAATACTAGTCAGTAAATTTAGCCTTGTCTCTTTTTGTGTTTTTCTTTTATTTTAACAAAACCCTTGCCCTTATTCTCCTGTCTTTATTCCTTCCGTTGTTGAGGCTCCGCAATGCTGGCATTTGCCATCAATTTTATCAAAATTCTCTGGAGTTTTCAAGAGGTTCTTCTTGACTTTAAAATCTTCCCGAGCCCAGAGGAGCTGCTCTGTGAGTCGCTTCTTCCCTCTGACACAAAAATAAGTCCCAGTGCCTTCCGTGAACCGTCTGGTTCCAAAGCAGGATGCTCACACCAATAGCCAGGCAGGTAACGCCCACGAAATACAGGATTTTTGGTAATTTGAGTTGCTCAGAAAATACTGATGCCTTTTTCCCCCCCTCTTTTGGCTTTTGTGGGGTTTAGCAGCTTTCTGAAATCGTATTTTCTTCCTTTATCTGGCTGGTGTTCCTGAGCAAGCTCTATCTGTCTATATATGATACTCCAGTCTTGCCAGCTGTCCCACTTCAGCTCTGCTGATTAGAAGATAAAGAGAAATTAAAGTTGGGAAGTTCCATGGGTAGAAGAGGGAAGGAATGAAAACTATTTCAGACAGAGAAAAGGGCTAAACAAGGGTGCAAAGGGTGAACTAAAGGGGAAAATTAATTAGAAATTCCTGGATGGTTGTATTAACGGAAATATTTTCTTTTTTCAGCTGTTTCCCCGCAAGTGCACCTGGCTGTATGTTATCAATAACACCTTAATGTCCCTGTCAGGTATGTATAAACAGAGGAAAAACGGATAAAATAAAGTCACGTAAATTGTACTGAAGTAGCAAACTCTGCGTTGTTTCTTGTGTTTGTATAGGAAGATTTGCTTCAGGACTATTTTAATGTGAAAGGCTTGGATAAAACTGGCTGTTTACCTGTGTTTACAAGTAGTAGAGCCGGTTGTCTGCAGTGTCTGCATTTTGTTTATGTATTAATTTTAATGAGTTTGGAATAGCTGAGCTAAGAGAATCGGAGTAAGTACGGGTTTCAGGCAGCAGAATGAGATGAGGAGAGGATTAACTCAAGTGTGTTATCAAAATGTAGCTGCGGTGTTTGATCGCTCAGTGTTTCATCACCTGAGAGCATCTGTGGCATGAACCAGGTTCACAAAATAAATCCAGCCTCAAGTTAAAGGAGAATCAGCTGGCTGTGAAATACTACTAATTGATTTCTAGATAAATAAGGTGCCCCGATATAATTCATTGTTGTTGTATAATTACAGCCCTCTACAAAAGTTTACATAAAACTGACTTTCAGAGCTGCTTCAGTGTTACTGAAATGAACTTTGAGCTGAATGCCGTGTCTTCTCTGTGTGCATTATTTTTGTTGTCTTGTTTTCTTTGCCTTCATCGCTGGACTCGAAACGCCTGGCGCACGTGCTCCGTTTTGCTAGAAGGTAATTTTGTGTACACCCATTTCTCTGAAACGTGCAGCTCTGCTGGAGCCGTGGGTGTGATACCAATTGTGCTTTTCTCTCGTGCAGGGAAAACGTTCCAGCTCTACTCCCATAATTTAATAGCTTTGTTTGAACAAGCCAAAAAAACAGGATTAGCTGCTCACATTCAAACCCACAGGTTTCCCGACAGAATATTACCAAGGTACAAATCTTTTACTTACGGACAATTATTAACAAGTGGAAATTTCTGTAAATGCTGTTTGTGCTGTTGAATCGATAGCATGAAGGGCCTTTGGTATCTCTTGTTGATGCTTTTTTTTTTTTAATAATTGTTACTCCAGGAAGTTTGCCTTGACGACAAAGATCCCTGACACAAAAGGATGCCACAAATGCTGTATAGGTGAGCAGGCGTTCGTTTTGTCATTTTTTTCCTGGCCTTTGTCATTAATTTCTTTTTAATAAATTGATCAGTAGCTCGTTGTTCAGAAAACAGGGTGACTGTCTTATTTCTTAATGCTGTGCCGAAGTGACACGTAGCTTGAAAGAATATTTTCCACGAAGAAAAAGCTGGGCATGAATAAAAATTCTGTCAGCCTGGGGAGGAGCGAAGCCATCGCTCAAGTTGGAAGCGCCCAGAAAGGGTTAAAGGTTGTGAAGTGACAGATTTGTCTTTGCCTTCGGTGTCTTGCAGAAAGGTTTGGGTTTTCTACAGAATATTTGTGCTTTTGAAAACCGGCCCTAGTGCTGGGTGAAATTGTGACTTTGCACTCTTAAAGATGGTTAAGCAGATTATAAAACACTTGGTCACAAAGTCAGACATCCCATTTATCTCATATGACATGTCTACATCGGGCAGATTTACCGATGATTCCTGAAGTCAGGCTTCTATCCAACTGAGTTTAAAATGAACAAACCCCAAAGCCTTCATCGTATTCTTGCATTCGCTGTCCAAGCTCACAAGAAGTTCTGAGGCATCTTCACTGCTTGGCATTTTTTTTTAATTTAATTTCATTTGACCCGGACCTTTCCCTCCCGTCCCGCGCGGGCCCAGGAAGGTCTTACGGCTTTTTGGCCACTCAGCCTGTGGCTCTGTACTGGGACTCCAGGAATGCTGGTGGTTATTAATTATAATTTAATTTGTCTGGAATGTAGCACAATATTAATCACTGTGGACATTTGAATGGCAAGCCAGAAGGCAGTTATCAGCGTGAAATGGTACTATTTCTTTATTTGTAAAGAAAGCTGCAGTTTTGGGGGTTTGGGTTGTGTTTTTTTTTTTCGAATACGCATTGAACTTCCTGCACTTCAAATTGTTTGTTTGGGTTTTGTTTTAATTTATTTTATGCAGTACGAAATCCATACACAGGACATAAATACCTGTGTGGTGCGTTGCAGTCTGGAATTGTTCTGCTACAGTGGTATGAGCCAATGCAGAAATTCATGTTAATAAAGGTAAGGATTTCATTTTACTTCGGAACATTTCATCATCTTACGGTTGCTGAAATAACCTTTCCAAAATCTGTAATTGAAAGTACATCCCAGTCTAGTCCCATATGCGGGTTCTGAGCGCTTGAAAATCTGGCTTGACAGATTTTGACTAAGTAAACCTTGTGACTAAAGTCAGTCGAGTGCTGGATCCGGCCCAGCGCTGGCAATAACCGACTAACGCATAAAATACCTCCGTACATTCTGCTGCTTGTGCCGTCTTAAAAAAGTGAAAAACTCTTCAATATCTTTTATATTAATGCTTTAAGCGTGTTATTTTAGGCTTTTTATTCCCGAGGTAAAAACATACTTTACGAGTGCCTCCTTGTGCTTTTTTGCAGCACTTTGATTTCCCGCTGCCGAGCCCGCTGAACGTGTTTGAGATGCTGGTGATCCCGGAGCAGGAGTACCCCATGGTCTGCGTCGCCATCAGCAAGGGCACCGAACCCAATCACGTCGTCCAGTTTGAGACAATCAACCTGAACTCCGCTTCTTCGTGGTTTACGGAGATCGGGGCAGGTAGGAGCGCTGCTTCATTCTGCCGTTTGTTGTCTCCTCATGTTGCTGTCCCCTCCTCAGAGCTGTTTGAAACCTTTAGACCGGGCTTCTCGGCCTAAAGCATCTTGAAGCCGATTCCAGATTCTTCTTCTGATGACCTGCCAAACTGTCTTTCTGAAAAGACTTCATTTTTAGACTCGTTATTTTATACATTTCCTTCGGTAGTAATAGAGACCTTGCTGTTCGGGTTCTCATTTAAGGTTTAATACTTTTTCTTGGGGTCAGGGTTACTCCTCTTTCCCTTCTTTGCTGTGTAAAAACTCACATAAATACATTCTCGTCTGTCCTCCAGCCCGTGGGGAGGTTTGTCATCTTCCACTGGCTGTTCATAACTAGAAGATTTGCTTTTATCTGCAAAAACTTGTTGATATTTTGCAGATGCTTTTCTCTGCTGGCTTTGTCACATATATTTTTTTACACTTAAATGCCGCTTTTCAACAGCTGTACCGCAAACTTCTTTAAGAAAAACTAGAAAAACTATTAAATCTAGCTTAATATCAGCACAATAATCTTTCCAGATGTGGGTTTATGGGGAAAGAGTGGTTTTTTAGGAACAAAGATTGCCTTGATGGTTCCTGTTGTTCATTGTCGTGCCTCTTCATGAAGGAAGCTGACTTGCTGTGCTGAACTGTAACATAAAATGTGTTTTCTGCCAATAAACAGTAGTGTTTTCATGTTAAATACAGGCTTGGAACTGATGGGCTTGTCCTTAGGCCCTGGACTCCTCCCAGGACATTCTGGGATCATACAGCCTTAAAAAGAGATTTAAAATATCGGGGTATACTGGAAAAGTTGAAGAGATTGGTGAGAGGTTGCGGGGAGACTGAGATCAGTCTCATGATGTGATGTAAAATAATCTGATTTCTCTTTCCCAAGGCAATCAGCAGTTAGACACCATTCACGTCACACAGCTGGAAAGGGACACTGTCCTCGTCTGTCTGGACAGTAAGTGACACATTTCTTTTTCAAAACTTAATACACCTTGTGTTTTGCCACAGTTGTTGATTTTAACTCTGGCACAGGTTAATTTTCCTCCATTCATTACTAATTTGTGTTGTAATGCTTCTGAAAAGATACAGTTCAGATAAGTGGGTTTTCATTTTGGCTCTTGTGATTCCAATTTCCCTCTTTGGGTGGGAAATGGTTTCTTTTCAAAATGAAATGTAACGCAGCACGCAGAGCAGAATTCAAACAGACACCGATCAGAAATTTTCAACATTTACTTGGAAAAAGTGACATTTGCCTGTTGCACGTGCTAACAGGGCAAATAACTAACACTACAGCTTCGTCTGCCTACATTTCCAACCTTTATGTTGCATTCGCGTTTCTGCACTTCGTTACTTGCAGCAAGGCTGTCGGCAGAGCCGGAAAACACACAAAGTGCACAAGAAGGTTTTCTGTCTTTATTTTGAGAGAAGGATGTTCTTGGATTCATTTTATGCAAGTGCTGTAGATGTTGGGTTTGGGCATTTTTTTTGTGTATCTGAAAGATGAAATTAGTATTTCATACTTCAAGCCATCAGTACTCCTTTTCAGCAGTGGGTTGTGATACTTGTCTTTCTGTTTTTCTTGAGAATTTGTGAAAATTGTGAATTTACAAGGGAAACTGAAGTCGAGCAAGAAATTGGCCTCTGAGCTGAGCTTTGATTTCTGCATTGAGTCCGTGGGTAAGTGATTTGCTTCTCTCTTGTCTCTCAAGGACTGAGAACTCAGAGGGATGAGCATTGAAGGGTTTTTAATAATCTAGGCTGGTCTAATGCAGCCAGTGGGGCCTGACACTAAAAACTGCCCGTGTCAGGATATCGTGAGCTGTGGTTTGGTCTCAGCTGATGTGCTGAAGAACACCAGGCAGTTGCCAGGTGGTGTGTCCAATCCGCACGTTTCCATCTGGTGTCATTTCTGTTTTATAAGACGCATCGTGATTTGGGTGAAAAAAAAGAAAAGCCTGATTAGTCTCTTGTCATTTCCACAGCACTGAGGAAAACCTTTGTATTACTACAACTGCTTGTTGTAGTAATACATAAATTCGTGTTAGTCTTCTAAAAGCTAAGGCGTTATTTCAAGTGATAGCACATCCGTTTTTAACAGGGTAGTAGTGTATGAATCTGATTCTTGGAGGAGAGGCTGCTTTCTTTAGGCTACTGGAGGACAGCAGCCTTGCTCCTAAAACTGGAATTAGAATTGTCAAGCAAGTATTTGTGCTGCAATAAGCTCTCTGAAGTATGTCATTAATGTAGGTTAAATAATTCCGTATCTCAGGAACTGAATCAAAATCAGTAAAGGCACAATCAGTTTTGTTAGCAGTTCTGTACAACTTGCATTTCTGGCTTCCTCGGGCATTTTCTCTTTAGAAGAAAACTCTTGACGTAGGGATTTTGTATTTTACCAGCAGTTGGTAAAGCAGTGCACGTTCTTTTATACAGCATCTCTATTTAGATATGTCAGGCCCATCCTGAAGGAAGATATTTTTAATCAAGGCTGCGCTTCTTCCCTAAATTCTGACATGTTCAAATTCACTGCTGTACTCGTATCGTACGATATCTCCTGCTGAAACGTGGGTAACGTGACTCGACCATCGCTTTTTACTTGAAACAGAAGCATTTCACCCAAAGTCTTGCACTCGCCAGCTGACACAGAATAATGTGAGCGGTTCTTTACACTCCGAGTGGTCCCTTGGGAATTCAGGGTATTAAACAACTCCCTGTTTTCTGATTACGGAGAGTGGAGTGGAGCTGCTTAAAGAACACCAGGCTCTTCATCCATTAATTTCAGCAGTCTGGTAATTAAATTGTTCAGAGCTGGTACCTTTCTATGTTCTCTCTCTGGCCCTGAATGGAAGATTCCTCCCATTTTTGACACTCGTGTCTATTTTGAAATAAATACAATAACTCAAGTGATCTGTAATTTCCAGCAACCCGCGGTGTTTTGGTTGGCAGTGCAAATGCAGAATCATTAGAATTCCAGAATCATTAGAAAAGGAAAGATCCGGAGAATAGAGGTGAAAGGGAGAAAAGGAAGAAGAGAGAGATCCCTGTCGTGTCTTGGCGAACAGGGAGGGTCTGAGCGGCGCCTTCTGAACTGCGCTTTAAAAACTCACTGATCCAAACAGTCGTTTCAGTCCAGTTATTCTGCGCTGGTTTGGGCGTTTGGTTCTTCTGCCAGGAGCCAGGTCTCGCCATGGCCGTTCTCCACGCGCTTCCCGCTGTCAGCGCTGCTGAGAAATGGGGTTTCTGGGTTCAGATAAGCCGTGCTGGGCTCTGACGGTGTTTTCCCTTCGCAGTGTGCCTTCAAGACAGCGTGCTGGCCTTCTGGAAACACGGCATGCAGGGCAAAAGCTTTAAGTCAGATGAAGTAAGTGAGCTCCCCATCTCTCCAGCTTTCATTCCTTCCTGCTCCTTTTTTACTGTTTGATCCTTTGGCCCCTCCAGCTGCAAAAGTGTCATTTATTTCAGAAAGAACACTCTCCTATTTGACAGCATCCTCTGAAGATGCAGGGAAAGCTACTTAGTCTGTGTTGGCAAAGATTTGATCAACATACTCCCTCTGTGCCAACAAGTCATCTGCACTAACAACAGCCTACAATACAAAAATTATTTAAAATAAACTGTCTTTTATGAAATTTAAAGCACTTCTTTGCTCAGCATCAATTGATCTGATTCAGTCCTGTAATTTGCACTAAATTATATTTGAATTTCTTAAGGGACTGATCTTTCTTTTTTATTTTCCAACTCAGACCGACACATTTCGTTTTGCCACTGAAAGGGACCTTAATGTCTCCCTTTTTCTGCAGGTTACCCAAGAGATATCAGATGAAACCAGGGTTTTCCGCTTGCTGGGATCAGACAGGTAATCACCTCGAGGAGCACACGGTGCGAACTGCGGGGTGTCCTGTGCAAGGATGGGAGGCGGGCTCGATGATCCTGGTGGGTCCCTTCCAGCTCAGGATGTTCTGTGAACCATAAACCTTTGATTTTATTTAAACCAGCTTTCCAGCTTCCAGCTGGAACTGGCTTCCAGCCCAGCGCTGGGGGAGGCAGTAACACTGATTCCAGGTTTAATTAGTGATTACATCAGCATCCAAAGTTATTACTAAGAGCCCCTGTACTCTCCACCACTTTCCAGTGCAGGGAGGGAAATGTGAACAGAAACACACAGAGATCTAAAGTGCGAGGAGGTTCCAGTTCTGTGGAGGCTGAGCACGGCCAGATGTGTAAAAGACGATGGTCAGGAGGGGGAGACGGGTTTTCCAGAGGAGCCTCCGGGAACACGAACCAGCAGGACAAAGGCTGAGGTGGGGCTGAGCGAACCCGGCGACTGATAAATATTTCAAAGTGAGGAGAACCGTTTAGGTTAATGGCTGATCCTTATCGCAAGACGTAGGAGGTATCGGGATCTTTGGGAGGGCCGTGTCTCCTCATAACGCCGGCTCGGAGATGGTGTCCCCACAGCCGCAGGGGACGTAGCTCATCTCGAGTGTACAGCAGTTCGGAAAGGGTTTGTAACACATTGCACATGTCGAGAGGGGCAGATTCTGGTTCAAGAAGCTCCTCGTCGTTCCTGTTCCTTCTATATTCCGCTTGAGTGTTTTTATCAGAAGCGACACTGAAAAATGAGCTCACTAATGTAAAGAAGAAAATACCCAAAATATCTAGGAGAATCCATATCCCTCCAGTGTGTAGAAACCCGCGAGCGACGGGTTTGTTCCTCCTGGGTGGTCGAACCACGTGCTGTGTTCTGTCACTGAGGTTTGGGCTCCTGTTTGTGTTTGCGTGCAGGGTGGTGGTGCTGGAGAGCAGGCCGACCGAAAACCCCACCGCGCACAGCAACCTCTACATCTTGGCCGGACACGAAAATAGTTACTAAGCGACGGTAACCCAACGCGAATACCGGCGCGAATTGGCCACACGAGGAACAAAGCAGCATTGGGAAACTCAGTACAGACTGTGACTTACCGTGTGTGTTCTCCGCAGCTCGGCGGGGTTGGTTGGGGTGGAAATCAATACATTTTTGCAGCTGGGAACAGCTGGTTCTGTCTCTTGCCACTGTGTGGTTGGATATATCGAGTTTGCTTAATAAAAGCTATGAGGTAAATAGCCCTTTACTCAGTAGTTATAAGGAAACGGAGCCTTTAAAATAAAATGTTACGCAGTAAAGGTGCCATAAACTGTTAAATATTTTACTTCCCTTGGATTTTCCTTAGGTTCTGTAGATACAGTGCTGGCTGTCCCTGTTTTATACTGAGTCTTAATAAAAAAGATTTGTGTAGGAAGCGAAAGGATCTGCAAAGCTTTTTGGTTTTAAATCTGCCATTCGGGATGGCTTTGTATAATAGACTATTTAATCCTTATTTATTAATCTGCTGCTAGAACGGTGTAATGTATCTAACTTTTAGCAAAGGAAGGTTGCAGAGCAGCTTACGATTTTTTTTTTTTACGATTGTATAAAGATTTGATTATTCTTTTTTCCGGTAGAGATGTAGTGCATTATTGAGGGGCGTATGTTACAATGTTGGTTGATCTTGTAAAAATGCGGTTTTGTACAACAAAGTATTTTGTATTGATTTTTTTTTTTTTTTTTGCCTGCAGAATTGCCATAAAAGGGATTTTCTTATTTACTACTAGACGTAGGGTGTGTGTACACAAAATATAATATTGATATCAGGCGTGTTGCTACTGGGTGGGTGTGTACAATATATATGTGTGCATGTGCATGTGTGCTAGGTTGACCGGCAGTGTGTATTTTTTATATATATATATATTTATATATATATAAAATGTACAAATATATATGCTTTATTTTCATAAATTAGGGATAAGCCGTGTGATGTGAAATGGAAATTGTACCTGGTCATCATCCTTAATGAATGAAAGTATCATGTATCAGACTGCCCGTGACGTATAGTTTATTTATACTATTGCAGAGGGGAACCTAAAGCCGTAACTGAGCTGACGAGCTTTTTTGTTTAAACGAGCATCCAGCTGTTGTTTGGAAATGGTTCTTTCCCCAGCCGTGTAGTATAAATAAATATGATAAGAACCAGTATTCTATATTAAAGCTTTCGATCACTTTTTTCCCTTTCCCTATTTTGTCACCTGCATTTTACTTTCTCTTCTTATTTCTCCATTAAAGAGTCACCTTGGTTCCTTTTGTCTTCCTCATTAATTAAACGTCTTGAGGTACCATTAAACAGAAATAGGGACTGACTGCAGGATAGCATCTGGTTTTACTACCTCACATTAACCCGCTCGCTTTGCTGTGAGTGAACACCGTCCATAGGCAGTTCGTAAATGTCGGAATTGAGGGGTTTTAAGTGAATTTCTGTGATCCGCCGCCCCAGGAAGGACAGGTTAGAAGCTTCGCGCGTCATTTTAATAAAGCATTAAAGGTAAGTGCGTTACAGTGGCTTAATCTTAACTGGCAACCCGAGGAACGAAGCGCTGGGTCGTCTGCTTGGGGCGTCAGACGACGCGATTCATAATTTAACAGTGAGGGAATGAACTTGGCACACGTGGCGACTCGGTAGCGGGTTTTGGTTACCGGGTACAGCCGAGTTCTGCGGTGTTCCCAAGCTCTGGAAGGAAAAATAGGCCTGCGTGCGATTTAGCGTTTTATCCACTTGGCATTGTCATTCCAAACGAATTCTTCTCGTTGACTTGATATTTAAGTCAAGCTTTTCAGTTCTGAAACGGTGTCAAAGTTTTATAAATAGTAAGTGTACTGATAAAACTTAAAAATCAGTCCGCAAACAGTGTATTGAAAGTATTTTAAGTGGTCAGCTCTAATTGGATCAGCAGTACTAAAAGCCGGACTTGTAATTATTGCGTTTTAAAGAAATCGAGTTCTCTGGGACTGAAATTACTTCTCCGTAGATAACAGTAACTGGTGATTAACCTTCAAATGGTGTAACGCCGAGTCTACAAACACTTTGAAACGGAAAATGAAGACAAAGTGAAGCACCAGGTGTAGATGCAGAGCAAACGCTTTCACTTCACTGGCCTCATTCACTGCAGAAAGTAATTTTGGCACCATCTTTAAAAACACTTAAAAGCTCTCTAAAAAGACTAGGGAAACCTGTAGATATGGATATTTATGGGGAATAACTGGAGTAGATAACTCTTAGGTTGTCATGCAAAAGTAATGAACTGAAAGTGTTTTTCTTTGGATGACATGAATGACTGGTGATCTGCTGAATCATGAACAATTAATCTAGGAAAGTCCTCATTTAATCAAACCTCCTTTTTGAGCCGTCACAGCATTTCTAAGGGCATGTTCTGAAATGCTTTGCCTGGGCTGGTTTTATACAGTGGCATTTTTGGCATAATCTGCGAGATCCTGTTTGCTGGTGTAAAACCTCCCCCGTCACTCTTGCCCAGCACAAGGGATCTGTCCCGGTGGCTCTCGCTCATGTCGCTTGTATTTGTTAAACCTTTTAAGTTAGTCTGGTGTTGTCTGGATCTCTGTTTTTGTGACAGTTCAACCAGGGTTGAGAATGTCTAGTGTGTGTGGTTTGGGGGCTTGTACAGCAAGAGCTTGCTCACCCCCTTGTTACTCTTTTGACAGATCTCAAAATATGATTTGATGCTCAAGGTTCATGTATTCAACTTGAAAGCCTTGAAACAGGCTCCCAGTGCCCTTTGAAGCACAAATGGTGTTTGAAAAGCAGCCTGTAGATCAGTCTCTCTTGGTCTCCTCACCAAATTCATTGTCACTGAAAAGCAGAGCTGTACTTGTGCTGACGTCTCTTGGGAAGACGAGAGGTGCAGCGCGTCAGTGAGCCGCTGCGTCTCGAACCGACGGGACGGCACTGGGAGGCCTTCTGAAATGGACTTTTGACCTTGCGTAGTCATTAGATTGTAACTGAGACTCTAACCGCGCTCGCTCGGTCCGTGTAACTCGGCTTTGTTCTACGGGAGCTTCTGTTGCAGTTCATTTCGGTCTATGCCAAATAAACTCTGCTTTGTTTGATACCCGGATGTGGTGTGGTGGACTTGGAGTCACAGAATGTCCTGAGCTGGAAGGACCCACCAGGATCATGGGGTCCAACTCCTGTCCCTGCACAGGACACCCCACAGCTCACCCCGTGTGTCTGAGCACGCTGTCCAGTCTCTTCTTGAACACGGTCAGGTTGGGCTGTGACCCCTCCCTGGGAGCCTGTTCAGTGTGCAGCCCCTCTGGGTGCAGAACCTGTTCTGAATGTCCCACTGACCCCCCTGCACATCTCCTGCCATTGCTGGGAACAATACCTTATCCTGAAGGAGTTGAGCTGCTCTCCAGGTTTTACGGCACTCGGGAAGGGGCTGATGCAGGGCTGGTCTTCAGCATCCTCCAGCTGCCTGGGAGCCACAGGACATCTCCGGAGGATGGGCTGGGAGGAAGGGAAGGCCGGGGATGGCACAGAAATGAGAAACAGGAATAGTCACGGCAACCTCTCTCCAGATTCGCGCTTCCCGGCGCTCTGCCCCAGCACAGCTGCCTGGAGCCACCATGAAACCATTCGTGAGTTGTCTGGTGGTTAACGTGGTGGCTGGTGGACCCTGAAGGGGGAAAATAAGAATAAGAAGAAAACAAGAACAGGAGCATTTGATGCTCCAGCCTGGGTGCAGCTGGGTCTGAGCGGGATCTGGAGCAGTTTGTATGAGCGCTGGCCATCCACACACTGCAAGTGGTCCAGCCCTTGGTCCGCCTGTGTCCCGGCTCTTCGGGGTGTGCTGAGGGTTTGTGAGTGTGCCTGTGGACAGCACGCCCGCCAGTTGTTGTGAATAAATCCACGTAGATACTCCTCAGAAGATTGTTCCCGCTGTGGCTGAACCTCAGCGTCAGCCTCTGTGTGTGACAGCTCCGTCAGCCTCTGTGTGTGATAGCTCCGTCAGCCTCTGTGTGTGATTAGCTTAGCTCCGTCAGGCTCTGTGTGTGATGGCTCCGTCAGGCTCTGGTGTGATAGCTCCGTCAGGCTCTGGTGTGACAGCTCCGTCAGGCTCTGAGGAAGTGGCAGAAGAGCCAGGGACCTAAACAGGTGCACAAGGTGAGAGATGGAAATGCTGAAAAAAAGGGTCAGGGTCCCAGAGAGAGCTCGGCAGGTGCCAAACACTTGAGGGGTTGAACTGTACGGGGGGGGGGGATGTCCCAGGGCCGCTGTGAACAGAGGGCTGGGCACCCCCAGGGGTGCATGTGGCCCCGGGACAGCCCATGGGGACCCCCTCCCTCCACGGGGACCCCCTCCCCGCCTGGCTGGGGGCTCCCGGGTGCCGCTCTGTCTCCTCCGCTCCCCTCAGGGCCCCGCCGAAAGCCGCTTTACCACGGCCGGCCCCGCGGGAGGGGCCGAGAGCGACCCCCCCGGCCCCGCGGAGCTGCGCGGGGGCGGTGCAAGGCGGAGCGGAGCGGGCCGGGCC
>VWYH01010298.1:0-61364 GCA_013399365.1 Pampusana beccarii
TTCAAAGATACATACAAGAATTACTTGCAGACTGTAAGTCTCACCATATTTTTTTTTCTACTTTAAAGAATTTCATTACTTTTCAGATTCTCACAATGCTGTAAGATATTTTCACTAAGATGACATTTTTGTTTGCTTGATTTGAAATTTGAAATTTAAATTTGAAAAAAAACACATTACATTTTTATTCTAGTTCTGTAAAGATGGAAATGGAAACAAAAAGAATTGTGGGGAAAAGGGCTCATTTATTGTTACACAATCCATGAAAAAAGCATCAATGCCTTACGTACAAATGAGAAGACCTGAAAGAATATATATCCATCAATAACGTTATGCTTGCAGCTTCCCAATAGCAGCCTGTTCACACAGAACAATTAAGACATGTTCCAACTGGTAAATGATGGCTAAGATCAGACAGAGTAAGTCCACAAACATTTTTCAGGATGTGGTAAGAAAAACACAAACCAATTACTTTATTAGTCATAGTCAAAACTCTCCCCAGCATCAGCAAGTATTAGGTAAAAGTTAATGAAGTGAACAATTGCCTTTACTGGAAGAAAAAGAAAAAAAAGAAAACAAGAAAACAAAACAAAACAAAAACCAACAACACAAAACCACACACCAGGAAAGCATGAAATTCTGTCTATTTATGACACCAAGTGCGGACAAGGGAGTAAGTTCTTAAAAGAAGATGCAAGAGAAATTCCATCCACTCTGGAAACTGCACAAAATATTGCACCTTCCCTGATCAGTGCATTTATGTCTTTGTAAGTAAATAAATTAGCTAAAAAAATAGGATTAAAAGAATATTATTTTATTACAGAAAATAAAGCTGACAAAAATATTTGTATTACAGAAACAAAACTTGATCTTAAAGAGCATTTTATTTTATGAAGCATTTTCAAACTCTGCAATATGTGGTACCTTTTCCCTAATACAAGCAGAGGAACACTATTCAACAAAGTTAAGTCATGGGAATTATTTAAAGAAACCCACAAAGTGGTGTAAAATCACTCTTTTAACACTGATAACTATTTTAGCATTGATGACAGCATCAGAAAAGTAGCAACTCAGAGCTATGAAATAGCAACTTAATTTCACCTCTAAAAGGGCAAGGAAACAGAATTCTAAATGGTACCAACGCTATTTTTAAAGTTTAGTAAGGGTACATTATCTTTAGAAGGTCATGGCAGTAGGGGGTGTTCCTGAGGACTAGGAGCAAGTACAGGTCACTCCTGTCTTCAAGTAGAATCCAGGGAACCGCAGGCCAGTCCCTACCTCAGTCCCAAATCCTAGAAGGACAAGGTGGTGCTCTCACCATGGATATATGAAGGGGAAATCCTGCCTGACTGACCTGACAACCTTCTACGATGAGATGATTTGCTCCGTGGATGAAAGGAGAGCAGATGATGTTTATCTCCATTTTAGCAAGGCTTTCAACAGCTTCCCACATAACCTATGGACAGGTGAACTGCTGAAATACGGACCAGGTAAGTAAACTGTGACTGGACTACCGAGCCCAAAGGGCTATGAATAGCAGCACGAAGGGGGCAGCAGCGCTTAACATCCTCATTAATGACCCGAATGATGGGACAAAGTGCACCCCCAGCAAGCTTGCAGACTGCACAGAACTTGGATGAGCACCATCAGATGGCTGGGCTGCCATGCAGAAGGACATTGACAGGCTGGAAGATTCGCTAGCAGAAACCTCATGAAGTTCAAAAAAAGGGAAATGCAAACTCTAGCACCTGGGGAGGAACAACCCCAAGCACCAGTACATGTTGTGGTCCGGTTGGAAAGCTGCTGTGCAGGAAAGGACCTGGGGGTCCTGGTGGACACCAAGTTGAATATGAGTTATCAGTGTGCCCTTGCAGCAAAGAAAGTCAATGGCATCCTCAGGATGCACTGTCAGCAGGGCAAGGGAGGCGATCCTTCCTCTCTGCTCAGCCCTGGTGAGACCACAGCTGGAGTGCTGGGTCCAGTTCTGGGCTTCTCAGTACGAGAAAGACAAACTGGAGAGACTCCAGCAATGGGCCACGTAAAGGTTTGGAGCATCTGACACATGAGGGGAAGCCGAGAGCGCTGGGAATTCTGGAGTTCAGCCTGGAGAAGAGAATTCTCAGGAGGTATCTTGCCAATGTGTATAAACACGTGATGGGGTCATACTCCATCACGTGCAGAGAAGGGATGAGAGGCAACGGACAGAAACTGAAACATAGGAAATCCAACTTAAACATAATACTTTATTGCTGTGAGATGAAACACTTCAACAGGTTGCCTAGAGAAGTTACAGAGTTTTAATCCGTGGAGATAATAAAAACCCAACTGGCCACAGTCCTGAGCAATTTGCTGGAGTTGACCCTGCTTTGTCTGCAAGGGTTGGACTTCAGACTTCCCAAGATCCCTTCCAGCCTTAACACTACTGTGCTTCTGGTCTGAGGTTTCCATCTGCACTCTTCTCTCTGCTTTGTGAGTTTAAGTGAACACATAACCAGCACCTGGCAGCTTCAGAGGACTTCATTCTGCCCTCTAATATCGTTGTCTAGGGACTTGTCTGTCTGAACTTACACATACAGAAAGGACCATAACAGCCTGATTTTTAGCTTTAAGACAGTCAGCAATAACTGAAGGACAGGGAACTGCTGGAGAGAGCCCAGCGCAGAGCAACAAAGATGATGAAGGGAGTGGGGCATCTCCCTTATGAGGAAAAGCTGAGGGAGCTGGGTCTCTTTATCTTGGAGGAGACTGAGGGGTGACCTCATTAATGTTCATATATACATAAAGGGTGAGTGTCACGAGGATGGAGCCAGGCTCTTCTCGGTGACAACCAATGGTAGGACAAGGGGCAATAGGTATAAACTGGAACACAAGAGGTTCCATTTAAATTTGAGAAGAAACTTCTTCACAGTGAGGGTGACAGAGCACTGGAACAGGCTGTCCAGGGAGGTTGTGGAGTCTCCTTCTCTGGAGACATTCAAAACCCGCCTGGACACCTTCCTGTGTAACCTCATCTGGGTGTTCCTGCTCTGGCACTAGACGATCTTTCGAGGTCCCTTCCAATCCCTGACATTGTGTCATTCTGTGACAAGGTGATTTGACTCTGAGTTACGTGAATAGATGTAAGTAGTTTAATACGTTAAGATACACGTTCATTGTATATCAAAACTGACATGTCGTATCAGTAACATCAGTCACAGCTCTTGGTGGTGATGGTCTTAGAAACATCCTGCTTGTCCCATTAGCCATGGACAAGTGGTTCGACTCTCTTTTTAAGCTTGGATGGAGAAAGAGAGACACATAGGTGACTGTGTCAAAATTTTACCTAACAGTAGATACAACTCCTGCCAATAACACAGGAACTCTGAGCCCTAAGCTTCCTCAGTTCTTATTTCTTAAACAGCTTCTTTTTCAGGAAAATGCTGAAGCCTTGAGGTTATGGTCAGGCTTACAGGCAAAGGCAGAATTCACAAAAAAGAGAGAATCTGCATGTGACATTGCAGTCTAGTGAAACACACACACCCTTGTACAAAGAAACCTCTGGATCTTGGATGCTTGTTTTCTACTCTAGACACCAAAGGATGCAACACATGCACCCTACACCCTCAAATTTGCCAAAACCCTTTTCATATAAGTGAATGCAAATATAAGCTGTAAAGCAATTTATATACGTAGACACGTATATTTACCTCAACAAGAGACTTCTAAAAGTTTGGCAGTACTATTCAGAAAAAACAGTTCTTCAGAAAAAGAAAGCTGGGAAGGCAAACAAATGCTCAGGGACAAAGTACATGGCAAATACTCTTATTTGCTACAAACGACAGCTGTTAAAACTAAAAAACCCAATTCAGTAGCCCTTTTGTAACTGATGTTACAGCAAATATTAGTGGGTTTTATTTTTGTAGTTTATCTATGAACAAAAAGTTAAAAATACACATCTGAGGCATAAAACCAATTTCCTCTGATATCAAAATTAATACTGCAGATTTGGTAAATTGTGACTTTTATTATTCTAGAATCTCTAATGTAAATGCAAACAAGTCATTCTTTGAAGTGATGATACAAGCACCAGGGAGATATATTATTTATCTCTGTTTTCATGTTATGAAATTTATTTTTTGTAATTTATCCAAAAGTTACCAGGAACAGGAACATATGTACTCATACTATAAACAGTATTATCTGTCTGCTAAACCAAAATGAATCTAAGATTTCAAACTATTCAAAAGCTCTTAAAATGAGGCAAACATCTCTTATAATTTGAGGTCTTGTCTCCTCCACTACTTTTGGAGAAGAGGTTGGCAGAAAAAAAAGGGAAAGGAAAAAGGAGTGAGATCCCTGTTCTGCAAAGAATTCACCTAAAAGCAGATGATTAGACATGTATACAAATACTAATTTACAAATCTTGCTTATATTCTTTTTTATTTTTAAACTTTGAGTTTTAACCCACATTTAAAATATCTAGTGAGTAATACAAAAAGAATGATTTGTCAAAATAATTGTTTATGACGAATGAAGAGATCAGTTTATTTAAACATCTCCCTTTAAAAAATGAACTACCTTTACTGTCTGTGCAAATTCTGAACAGAAAAACAATCAGTAAAGAAGTAACCCACAACGATTATGCTAATGGTTTCCTTCATACTGGTGAAAAAATATTGCTGCCCAAGTTATCTAACAACATCAGTTCTTCATCCAGGGCTGAAATCAGACGTTCCTTTCAATACAGTATTCAAAACACAGCTTTAACATTACTTTTACTTCTTGCACATGATCTCTGGCAGCTTTCATTACCTTGTAACAGGATATACTACTGCCAATAAACTATATATTCAAGTAGTCTTGGTCTTGCTCCATCTCAAGTGGGAGTTCAAGAACACTGCAGACTGACATACGTCAGCACTGCTCCAGAAAACTGGTCAAGCTCCCTTTTCGTCATGTCTACAAAAGTGTCTCTGCAGCCACATATTAACGCACAACAGGGTGTGATCTGAGTGAAAATAGCCGAGGAAAAAGCAAAGATTTCTCTCATTCCACATGAGCTCTTTCATCTGATGCACCACAAGCCTCACACACACACACACACCTCTGCTGTACGAGAGAATGTGCAAGGGGGAAAAAAGGCAGCTGAGACCGCTGCTATTAATGAAACCATTTACTGCCAATTAAATTTCTGTCAAACTAGGATGTAAGCAACTTTGCTATCTCCCCTCTCTGCTCTTGCTCATCTGGCCAATACAGAGATTACATAAACAAGCTGGTCATCAGGCTTTAAACAAATAGAGTTGCTTGTGTTTACAAGGGTCTGACAAAGATTTCCAGATGTTAAACCGACCCTACCATTACAAATCTGATAGCTAAAATGCACTAACAAACATTGTTTTAAAACACGTACAAACTCTGGAGTCAGCTAGACTATAAAAACGGTTCATTGAAATCCCTTGAAAGACTACTTAAAAGTTTCGCAAACAATTAAAGCAAATTGCCTGGGTCAAATCAGGCTGCTAGGGTGTGCCAGTCTATATAGTGGCATGCAGAATACATACAGTGTTTCAGAATTTGAGTATACACTAGTGTAGATTATGACTACATAATGATATTCCTGCAACAGGCAAGGTTAAATTTTGACTGAAATCAGGCCATCAGAACAATTTATCTTTTCCAACGCAATCCAAGTATGGGCTCCCTACAAAGTTTTTCCTGTATGTTCTTCAAGATGTGAGCAGATACAGCTTCACTGCATGGAGGAAGCAGCTCTATTGCTGGGGTTTCTTGCCTTGTTATGTATCAAGGAATAGGTAGATTCTTCATCCAGCTAATGAAGTTAACTCCAATCTCCTTCATGAGTCACATCTTGATTAACTACATCTACTTTCTTCTTACATTCAGTACAACTTTGCCATTTCCTTGGAAACAGCAGTTACTTATCTTCTGCAACACAAGGTTTCATTCAGATATTAAAGTGAGATAACATCTGAATGCCTGACAACCGCAAGGTAATCTGATCCTAATATAAACCAGAATAACTGCAGGTATGAAAAGCAGGAGAAGGAAAATGAGATACACTTCCTCCCCTTCCCACCAAAACTCCCCAAAAAGAAAGCATCTTTCATGAGCAACAGAGTCACAGAGATACAATTTACCTTCCATTCTCGGCTCTAAACCCTCCAATATTTCTAAAGATTGAATTCCATGGAATTCAACACAAATTCAACTTTGAATGGAAATGCTTTCACTGCTCAGGGGAAAAAAAAATCTCCACTCATTACTTGCACAGAAACCATTCTTTTCCTGAAGCGCTCTAAGGCGCTTTCAATTAGCTTAAAGCAGCAATGGTGCCACTCAGCTACTTGCACCCCTTGTAGCTGGGCACCTTCTCCATCTCTACTTGGACAGAATACTTCACGTATAAAACCATCCTAGGCTCCTTCCCCTCCCCTCATTCTCCTAGCTGCCAACATTTTACGTCTATTTCCGAGATTCATTACATTTTATTTTTTCCTGAGATGACCTTAAACACTCTTTACTCACCCAATAAATCTCTTTTAAAAGCAGACATTCTAAAAATGAGCTTTTCTTTCTAAAACTGTTAAGAAAGCACGAAGTTACCACCACCTATTAATCAGTTACAAAATAAACGGAAACAGGAACCTGGTAAGATTAAACAAAAACAAAAGCTGACCTACTGTTCTAAATAGCCTCTCATTTTTTTAATATATTATGATCTTCCTTTGATTTGTACTTTCTCGAGTTAGAACCAACACATTTTAAAAGCACCTTGTTTAATTTACATCCAACTGATCTTTTTAAAACACGCCATAATGAATGACACTTAACAGAATAAACCTTTGAGCAGGAAAGATGCAAGACATTCCTATATTCTGGAGATTAAAATTCAATTGCAAGAACTATTTTGATATTGTGGCACACAAAAATTTAATTCCAGATCATCAATACAGAACAACCTCTTTGCGTGAAGCAGTTGAGGTAGACAAGCAAGACCAAAAAAAAAAAAGTCAGGGGGAAAAGGAAGATACAGTTTCTTTACCAATGCTGAACGGAGGATATTTAAGGTTAATATCTGAAATACTGGCTGATTGATTCACGTAGGCATTTAAAGAAATGGAAAGGGAATGGCATTACAGTCTATAGAAGGATGGTGCTTGCTTTAGGAAGGAAGCCATAAGAGAAAATATCAGTTCAATAAGTAAATTAATCTGGTAGAGCATCGGCCTTGGGGAAGAAGGGAAGGAAAGAGACAGACAGACCGACTGACCAACCAAATGGAAGATCTAAAGAGTACACACCTCTGCAGTTGTAGAATAACCTACAAATAAATTAGGACAGCATCACAAGTTACAAGTTCTCTAGACTGACTTTGAATTTCCCAGGCGCTTTCACTGCAGCCCATACAAAATCCACACATCTCAAACAGGTTCCAGGCAGCCTCGTCTACCCCTTGGCTATGCAACCCTTTGGGGAGAAAAGCCATTCAATTTCCTTACTAAAAAGGGAAATCTGAACACACATCATTCTCTGCGATGTCTGTGTGTTTCTGAACTGTGGATGAATGATGTCCTAGGTGAAAACACTGCAGCTCTCTTTACCCGACAGAGCAGAGCCTCAATGAAGAACTGCACACCCAATACACTTGTACGCCAAGCCTGTTCATGCGCTGGTGCTGCTTTTCTAGAAATCAGGAGCAATGAACACAACCACGCAAATGACGCCTTTTCCCAAAATCTGCCAGGATCCAAGGGTACCTACGAGCTCTGGCTCCTGCAGAGTGACCCGGACGTGCTTGTGGGGCAGCCTGTGGGGGCCCAGACCCCACAGAGCCCGGCCCAGGCGAGTGGCAGCGTGGCCCAAAGGCACCCAGTGCCCCCAGCATGGGCAGCGATACCCAACTCTGACAAAGAGATGTGCATTCTGTCCCGACCTACTCAAATACATGTGCAGCATGTTCCCCAAAGCACTGTGTAGTACACACATTCTTTGTCTCTAATTGCTTCATAGGATAAAATTCAGCTATTCCAACTATTAATTGTCTGTCCAGTTATGAAGAAAAAACCCAAATACATTCGTACACTGATTATTAAACTGTGGTACTTTAGGTCAGATTTATTGCGTAACATGTTAATATAATTTAAAAACTTTAACATAAGCTTGTTGTTTTATTTTTTTTAATCTGCCCTTGCATAATTCCATAGTTGCAAAGGCATGAATGTTTCATACGAAGAAAAACATTAGAACATGTAAGTTCATGGCGGTTCTTTCCCTAAAAAACCCAGTATGAACTCAATATTTAATGCCTAACCTTTTGGGCTACTTCTCAGTCAATATGGTTTACAAACCTATTTGAAGTTTTATACAAACAAAGAGAGGATTTAAAAGTCTATTAGTTCTTACAGTTCACCAGTACCTCATAATCAGCTTTATAATAGATGTTAATAACACCGACTCACAGAATGTTTAAGGTTAGAGGGACGTTGTATTTCTATTACATATATTACACACTTAGATATAAATATTTTCATATATCTTCTCCTGTTAGATTGCAGCATATTGTTTTCATGTTGATTAATTAACATAGTCATGTGACAAGTAAAACTATAGGGTGTTTACAATGTCCTATAGGTTTCAAAATTATTACTTATAACTTGTAAAGCAAAAAAAAACAAATTATCAATTACAGATGAAAAATCACTCAGAAAAAGGAGACACCAACACGACAGAAAATCAAAGAAATATGGTGAAAAATCTTATTTCTGCCTAGCGATCAGCCTGTGTAGTGAGCTAAACCCCAAAGGAGTCGGGGGGTGGGGGGGAAACCCCAACATATTGGAAATAAAAATTTCAGTCAGGGCAAAGTTAAGTGTCCTTAATTCCGTTTACTTAAGTGAACCTTAACCTTGTTTTTTTACAGCCTGATCTACCACCTTTAATTAATATGTAAGTAATAAGGACTTCAAACAAGAACTAACATAGACGTGCTAGAACGCCCGGGTGCAAGCAGTACGTATTATTCCCGCAAAGCCGAAGGAGTTATGACTCATCCCCTGTTTACATAGAGCCAGGAGGCCATGGAGAAACACTGCAAGACCAGGGAATCCAATCAGATGTCTAAGAGGAAGATTAAGTATCCTCAGTTCCTACCTATGAAGCAATCTATCAACGACATTGCGTGAGAATTAAAAATTAAAGAAATACCTGCAGGTAAAACAAGTAATTCACAGGGAAGCCAAGTGTAATCAAGAAGAAAAAAGCTCCCCAAAATAAGGAAACTGGAAATACTCACTAAACCATGTGAGCAGGGTTTTGTTTTTTTCTTTATTCAGTAACTCTCCATTTCTACATCCAAGCAATATTTGACACCAAAGAGCCAGAGCAAGAGTTCAGGACAAGCAGGCAGGCACCCAGAACAAAAACTATGAAGGAGCTGATTAGATCAGGCTGACAGAGCCTGACTAGATCTCAGGTGACTCACTCACTGAGCAGAGCTGGAAAAATTATCAGAAAGACTGATTATTTCCAACACATGACCCTCATGGATCAGTGTTGAATAGTCATAAACTGAAAATGTAGGCTTCCTAAATTCCCTGAAAAGAAAGGGAACCTAGAAATACTTGCACAAAGCTCCCAAATTCAGTGTGTCAGTCATTAAAAAAAATAAAAGAATTTAAAAAAATAGAAAAATAATCAATACATTGCCTGAGGAACATCTCAAAAACGTAAGCAAAAAGCACAGGATCTAAGACACACAACTTGATGCTGAAACAGTAGAACATTTTAAAAAAAGACAAAATTCAGATGCACATAAACCTTTATAGCTCAGAGAAATTACGAGAGTAGTGTCAGTTCTTAAGGGTCTTTTCCAACCTAAATGATTCTGTGATTCTAGGATCTTGAGTCACAGAAGAGCTAAGTCATGATATGAAACCCACAGCAGAGATGATAATGGCGAAAACATGAACAGAACTTGCTGAAGTACTTTATAGCAATGGTAAATATAAAGTCCTGCACGGAGCTATGTGTGTAGCCCCTTCACGACACACTACCCTGTGTCCAGACATACAAACAGCCAAAATACAATTTCCCAGAGCTATTTTTAATGAGATTTGTCTCAAGTTTTACAGAGCATTTTAACTTTTTCAACTTCACCCTCAGGGCGTCAAGCTGCTTGTTGACATGTCCACACAGTGGTTTGCACACAATGTACTAGAAATACAACTAGAGATAAGACCCAGCTTCTTCAGTAGAACCAGTTTAAAACAATGAACCATCCTGCCCATCTCTACTAGGTGCTGGTTCCAAGAAAAGAGAAGAGAGGCCCTTGTCAGTGTGTTCACCAGCAGAATGGGCCTGACAGATTCTACTAACAAAGGAGTAAACGGAGGCAAACAAGCCAGAGACTACCCCGTGGCTCCAAAGCCAAGTGACGGAGGCGCCACATCCATACTCTGAAGCACTTGACAGTGGGTCTCCTCCACATGGTGTCCCCAATAAATAATAATCTGTAGGTTCCTCCCCATTCAAAAGCATCTGAAACAATGCAAGGGCTGAACTACAGCCCGGAGTGGTGTCTTCACAGCGTAAAACCGAGGTTCGTGCTGCACACCCCAGCGTGTTGATTAAGGGCACGGAGCTGTTTCTGAGCCTAGCAAAGGTTAGTAATGTCCTTGTAGCACTACACAGGCAGCCAAACCTGATGCTGTGACATGCAAGGACTGGTTCCTGGCACATTATTCCTCCAACAGTCCCCAGGTACGATACAGGAGAGCGGTAGGTAGCACGAACCAAAACCATGCCAGAAAACCTTGCTAATAATTAAGCCGTAGGCTCTATCAGCAGTGCAGCAGTTGAGCTCACACCCAGGTCTTGCTCTTTTTAGCAGTATAAACTTAGACTGTCTCCACCAAACAACTCTGAATTCCAGATGCCTCCTCCCTCCTGAGCCATCACATTAATTACACCACACTACAAGGATGTAGAGAAGCAGGCTCCCCCGCCATCCTCACATCACTGCGGAACTGGAATACGCACCTTCTAAAGGCAGAAGCACATCTGAGTAACTACCAACACGGTATTCTCTGACTTAGTATGAACAACACAAACATATGATCCATGTTTTAAAAATGTTTGACAACTATTGCTACGTCCATTTCTGCAGAGCTGTATAAATTTCTGCCCATCTTTCTGCAATAGTGAGCAAGTTGTCTCCCCGCCTCCACCTTGCACAAAGACATTCATTCAGTGGGGGTGATGGTGGCCCATGTAGGTTCTTGCCAAAAAGCATCCTCCTCCTCCATACACACTCGGGAAGTACTTACAACTTCATTATTTAGGGTTATGACTTGTTCCTAGCATGAAAACAGTATTAACTAAAAGTCTCTCTCTACAATAGAACAGCAGAAAAGTGCGGGAATCAGAATATCAACATACCTTTTGATATCAGTCAGGCTGTGTCATCTATTTGTACCAGCAGATATGGCAGGCAGTCCTTCCTTTTTCAATAAATTTGCATTTACCTCAGGATTCTTGTTCCCACAGAAACCTCAGCTACAATGTATCATTATACTCTCTGTGGTATTTTTCTTTTCCCCCAAGAAATTTTAAGAGAAGACTGGGAGGAGATAACAACTTAGACATCGTCATTTTTGACAGCTGAGCAGAATTTCCATCTTGACTTTTTCAGAGGTAAAACAATCTCCTCAAACAAGCATTCAAGTCAACTGAGTTAAAAAGTGATGCCAGTCGAAAAGAGAAAGCATGTGGGAAAGAAAATGAATTATTTACATGAGGCCCCTGCTGACTGCTCAAAACATGAGCTGGGAATTTGAGAAAGTGCTTCCTATTCCTTATGGTGATATAAAGGCTCCAAACCAGCTAATGCCCCAGTTTATGGAATTCTGGAACAGCTTCATGAACTGAACAGGGACAGAAACAAACAGGGCAACAATGAAACAAAATCCTGCACATCCAGGCTGAGTACATTGTAGAAACATCTGTAGATTTAAAAAAAGTGAAGTAAACAAAGCCCATAAAAAGTAAAATCCAAATGAAAGGATCACAACCAAACTTGAGAGAAACTACAAGGAAGAAACAACTTACACACTTTGCTTCCTACTTGGTCTGCACAAGACTTAGAAAAGACTTGAAGCAGCAGCTGTGGTGAAGCCCCAGCAGTTCCCAGGGACAACCGTGAACCTAAAGCAGGAGTAAGGAACCTCCTCACCACCTCGCCTTCACAGACACAGGCTTGATTTGCTCTTAGTTTTCATGCAGGTCCTGCGACACAGGCACACAAAACCCAGTATGCATTACGAGAGACTTCATGGGTACCTTTAACTCTATTTGCTGGGAGTGAAATGCATTCCTGAAACAAAATTTTAAGATTAAACCACTATTCCACTAAATTAAACTTTACTGAACACAGACATCAAAAATGTTCACCGTGTTGCATTTCTTTCTAAGAAAAGTGAAGTTTGCTTGCCAAATGTAAGCAAATTTATGCTGACAATGATCAGGTACTGAACACAAACGGTGCCTTCCACAAACAAGCTGAAAGATTTCTCTTTTTCATCAGTTATTATGAAGACACGTGTTGCTAACCATATATTGCCTTCAGCCTCACACGAGTTGCTGCCGCCTCTCAGCTCCCTGACTTCTTAGGGACAAAGGGGACCCTAATTTCACTCGTAAGCACTTTCCGAAAGCAGCGGTATTAGATAGTGCACATGCAATATGGTTGAATCGGATTTGCTGAGCATGTGCAGATCCTTTGGGAATGTAAAACCCGCTGATCACACATGGATCAGCAGCACTACACACATACACTAAATTTGTTCACATGAGAGGAGGAGGATTTTGGCAGAGAAACCTATGCTGCAACAACAATCTCTGTTACACAGCCCATTCCACCGAGAAATCCAGGCTCCACTGTTTCAAAACTCAAGCTTCTATTAAAAAACACACACAGAATTTAACTAAAAACTAGCAATCTCAGTTTTGCAAAATAACTCATTCAGTGTCTGTAAAGGCTCCAGTTATACCAGACAAGACCAGCATGCAACATTATTAGTCCTAAACTCAGAGAAGTTACCTTGAGGATTAATTAAAAAGTTACTACATGGGGTGTAGTGGGGTTGTTTTCGGCTTTTTGTTGTTTGTTTCGGTTTTGATTTTGCTTCTTTTTCAGTATCCTATAACACAGACAAAAGGCATGGAAAGAAAATTAAGGCTGCAAAGTCAACCAATTCAGAATGGGTCAGAACATCGTTGACTTAAGTAACTTTCATTCAGATTCTTACAACTACATGCATGACGATACTGCCTTTCCTGACACCATCACACGATGGCTTTTTCCACAAGATCTCTTAGGTGGAACACAAAGAAGAGCACTCAGTGAGTAGTGTTGAGTAATTTGTGTTTGCTTGTGTCTCACAAAGCAGTCACCATGCCTTACTTACTGCTATTAACAAACCCAAAGTGCTCTGAATACACACCCATATTGCTACAAACTACTTGAGTGATGGTCTGATTGTATGTGATCATGGAAAGATGGAATTCCTGTCTTCCTTGCACAGATTATAGGGATTATTTGGGTCTCCCAAACTCTACCAACCACAGCAGTGAAACATCTGAAGCACCTGGTTCCTGTCATGAACTGCACAGGGCAGCAAATTCCCTGCAACTGATGTCACTTTAAAAACGCTGCACATACAAGACTGACTTTAGACGCGAATATATTTTAAAAATTAAGTGATCTCTTAATATTTAAACAACATTGAACTCGAATACTTTTCAATCCATTTTTACGGAACATTTTTAGACATACAATAAGATTTCCTCATGAGCCTTTCTACTGCATTCACTCATTGTTTAAGTGCTTTGTGAATACTAAGGACTTTTCATACCATCTCCATGAAGTGGATCCGCAGATAGAAAACCCAAGATGAACATTCTCTGGTAATCAGCCATCAAATATCAGAGTCCCACAACCTGATTTGGCAGAATTACATATAACCTCACGTATGCAAACACAGTTCCTCCTAATTTACATATTTTAGTGTTTCAATCACATTTTATTTACTCACTTCTTAAAATAATACCAATATTATAATCACGTTGTTACATAAAATAATCCTTGGCCTAACATCTGAAGAAATATAGCCTATAAAATAAAACACATGCCTTGATATATCTGGGCACGCCCTGTATCGCAACTGCATTCTCTCTATGGACAGAAATTAACACCAAGCAGTATCACAACAATATACTTAGAAAAGATGAATTACTACTCCTGAATGCATGTACACAGTTCTCCTCTGCAACAACCACCTGAAACCTAGAAGCAAAACATCTTTCAAAAGCTGTGGTAAGGTATGAATAGATATAAATACCATTACCACATACTTTGGATAATGAGACTAATTGCAAAACAATGCTGTGTGACATTACACTGCTGCGCAAAATAAAAAGCTGGGAAATGCAAAACAGACAGGCATAAACTGCAATGTGAGTTGAGAAGCTTATTTGGCAGCATCTTCTTGGCACAAGATTCAAGCACAAAACCCTGGGGAAGGTTGTGTCAGGCAGGTTTTTAGCTGTGTTTCCTACTGGAGACACATGTAATACTTCAGTTCCCTGCATTACTCGCACTTTGTCAAACAGCTAAGAAGTCACTAGACACTTTCATTCCCTAACTTTATTTTATTTACTGCTTTCAGCATAGCTTACAAGGTGCCTCTATTAAACATTTACAGTTTGTAACACTGATGTATATCACTGCTTCTGAAAATTCCAATGTGTTGGGCCACATCTGAAGTAAAAGATAGTATTTAAGAAATCAGAACTGCACCAGAGCACTTCTATGGGAATATCTTTGGACCACGTTCTTCTTAGAAAATGCCTGCGATGTTCTGGTGAAACATTAAGCTCTTTTAGAACAAAAGGTTAGAAAAAGATCAGATGTGGTTTTCCTTCAATTCTCACAGGCTCTTGGATGACTTATGACTACATGCACAAGTCATAACTAAATGGTCATGCTAATAAATCAAGTTTAGATTACTTCACCAGCCATCTAACCTATTCACTACTGAAGCTAACTACGATGAATCCAATCTGCTGCAGCACGATTTTATAATTATACCATTAGATGAATGCCGATTATGAAGACATTTCACCCTACCCTCACCTCCAGCCAACACAACAGAGTAATTCCTGCACTAAACGGAATGATTATCCAAGCATATATCACAAGCCAACCTCTTGCAGAGAACAAAACCCTGCATTGTTGCTACAGAGAGGACTGAGAGCAACTCAAGCCATAGCAGTACTACTGTGTATGCAGGTCAGTGCTGTGAGCTGAAAACTAGAGCAACTTCTCCTGTCGTTGTCTTGGATTAATAGCTCCACAGGAATTTGGTACCAGGGTCAAGCTTTAGCCTGTCCACTAATGCACATAACTTCATTTTTTTTTTCAAGTATATGATACAACATATAAAGACAAGGTTCAGCGCTACAAACAAAGTGACAATTTTTGTCTAGCAAATCTGTCTAGTGTTGTTGACTATGATACAGTGCGGATGTTCAACTGTCTCAAATGCATCTTACAAACTTGTATCTTTGTAAGATTCAACATCATAATTTCTTGAATTTCTTGTTGCTGCACAATCTAAGAGCAATGTGTGGACTCCAAGAAACGCCCATTACAACTGCATAGACAAAACAAATTAATGGCTGGAACGAGACAGTCACAATTTCTAACTAGTGTGCACGGGTCTTAAATGAGGTCCTGGGCTTTGCGGCACTCTGTAATACTCAGGTACAGCAAACCAGCTGGTGTGGTTTAACAAGAAGAGTGAGCCATGTTGCTCACTGGGGTCCCAGGCTTTAGAAGGCCAAGCAAAATTCCCCAACCAGTTTCATGCCAGCTATAAAACTCTAAATCAGGTTTCTAGCAGATGACCACAGAGATCTTCAGCAGTCATTCCAGACACAAAAGGTGTCGGTAACTGTGATGGTTATCTGCAGTGTCTTCACTCGGAATTAAGAAATACACCGGACAAATTTTGCTACTGTGTGACAATAAGAAAGATCAGCATTCCCTTTTTACAGCAGGATACTCTAAATCATTCACATTTTTACAAATCATCACCTTTCACTTGAAGGATTCAGAGTATTTAGTTCACACAGGTTGAACCTCATTATCTACGTGACTCAGAGCTTTCCCTTTGCATGCTCACAGGCACAAAAACTGGTATCTCGCACTCTCTCTAATTGACCCCTACTTCTAAGTTATCTTAGTGGCAAAAATCATTCTGACATGCTTGGTGCAGGTTTGCCAGGGAGAAGAAAGGATTCAGCACACCTAATTTTAGCCCATGCCAATGCCAAAAATAACTGTGAAGATCTCAAATACCTTATCGTTTCTTGCTGCTTTTGCCAACACACATTTACTCAACTATTCCCACATCTTACACTTAAATGTCAAACTGCTAATACCTGATGACATTTTCTGCAGTGTGTTCATACAGTAGCATTCACAGGCACTACAAGATGGTATCACGCTCAGATCTCACTTCTGCAATGATGAAGTCATGTTAACCCTTCCTACCACAGGATTACACTAAGAAGGGCACATATTTGTGCATCTAGTCTCCTAAAATATTCCCCAAACAACTGAGTTCCAGGAGGCAGGTGACCATGGAATTGGTACAACCCGGATGCAAAAATGTCAGGCCTTGTATATACGTATTGTTTGAGTATTAGCATATTTTCTGGAATTCAGCCCGTCTTCTAAGATTTAGAAAAATCATCAGTAAGTTAATCATTTTTCTAGCCAAATCTTGCAGGTTTTTGATGCACGTTATCTTTATACCAAGTGCCTGTTAACATCATCTTCAATTATGAAAAGAGAAGATGTTCATTACCTTGTGCATAATATAATTTCTGTCCCATTGCAAGAAAGCCATTGCTATCAGATAGTTTTGCAGTATTTTCAATTTTACAATTGCTACTAAGCAAGAGCTAGATTTATGTAATTGCTAGACTCCACAGATACCTAAAATAGTAACTTAGGTAACTCTAAAGGAGTAACTTCAACTATGCTTGTCCTTAGCATTACAAACGTTTAGCTTATTTGTAAGAATTCTAAACTTCATTACACGTAACTTATTACTCGTAGTCTGCACCCCTGTACACATCATCCCTGATGGTGATGTTCAGGCAAATACTGTTCTTCGGACCGACTCTTACAACAGTGACCCCCAAGCTGAGAACCACTGAACTGCAGCATTAAAAACAAGAGAAAAACCAGGCAAGGAAATCAGAGCCAGATGTAACATTTGTTTTGTGTTTGGGAGTGGATTTATTGTTGATTCACCTGGTGAGGTGGGGCTTTCTATGCTATCTTCTGCTGATGTTAAGTAACAGTTCTGATTGTGATTGTTTTCTCATGTTTATAGTGTTGCCAGACCTGTCAACCTCCACATCTCCAATATAAAAAAAACTGAGACGCTGATTTCAGCCACTAGTTCTACTTCTTCTATCTATTCTTAAACAAACCACATATCTCTGTGCTTCGGATCAAGGACTTCAAATCCAGCCAGAATTTTCAAAAACTCTGCATTTCACTCATGACAAGGATAACAGCAACTTCTGACAATGTTAAAATAGAACTAAAGAATCAGGTTAAAGGTTGGAAACAAAACATTATTCAGCAATATATTTCTCCATCATATATTAGGTAAATATTGTCTTGTTTCCCATGTAACTGTCACAGTAATTATGTAAGTTTCATAAAATTATTAATAGAATGGACAAATCAGTGAAAACATCTACAACTACAGAAATGTATTTTGCTGAGTAGGTAGAACTAGAATAGATATCAGTCAATAGCTCCCTATATATGTCCTATTTCTTAATCTAAAACATAAATTCTACTTTTAAGAACAGAATTAGGCTTAACTGTTGCACAAAGTAGATGCAAAAGGAAACTAAGTCATCAAAGCCGAAATAACACTGCTGTCAAATTCTGTTCAAATTGGGCAAGCCGTAAGTCTTCTAATAAAAAGCGAGCTGACAGAGTCAGTAATAAACTGATTAAGTCTTAGCAGCTACAACTTTCTAAGGTTCCATCTGTTCTGTACATGTGCCACCCTGGGTCTTTGCCAGATCTGAGGCCTGGGACTCTCTTCTGTATTGTCAGAGACAGGATGCCCATGCTGTGCTCTGTCAACGAAGCAGTGCTGCCTATTGGAATACAGAGGTGACAAACTTGGAACGATGTAGGACACAATTAATACAGACAGCCTGTTAAACAGAAACTGAGGTTGTTGGTCAAGAAGAATAGAAAATATGGACGCAAAAAATGGGGCACAGGAATACAGCCAAAAGTTTATGTAATAATACCACTAGGGAAAACTAAAAGTGACAACTTTCAGAATATTTGTTGAAGAATTGAAAACAGAGTGAATACAATAAGAGAGAGTCTAACAAACAACTTGGAAAAAGCATAAAAACATTTCAGAATGAGGAACCCTGCCAAAGAATCTGCAAAGACAATAGATCAAATTATACGAGGCAGCATGCTCAGAGGAGACAGCTTCTCTGCAGAAATATTTTTGTTGATGTTCATAATGGAAAAGCATGGTAAGAGTCTCACATCAGAGCACTTCTTCATGGAAGACTCAAAGGGTCTGTTTCAAACAGAAGCACTGGTAGAACTTAAAAACAAGTGAACAACATGAAAGGAAAAAAAAAAAGCTAGTTGCCAGAACAAGAAGGTATTTACTCTTTGAGCTTGTAAGGAATTATTGATGTTACTGAAAAACATAAGAGCTAAACTAGTCAAGGTTGTATAAAATCTCTCACTTAAAACTGCCCTAGTACTAGCAGTTAACATAATCACTATCTTTAAGAAGATTCTACAGTAGATGAGAAACTATAGACCAGTAAGCTTGATATTTAAACTGAATTAAGTGGTGCTAGTAGGTCTAAAATAATTAGGGAATAAGTGAGGAAATATGATGTAGTGCAGAAGAATCACCAGAGCATTTATGAAATAGTTGCACTTCACAAATCTAATACAGCTTTTTAAGTGAAAAAATGTCCAGAAGAGAAAGTTGGTTGGCAGCCTACTGAGTTTCAAAAAGTCACTCCTCAAAGCCTCTTAAAGAAATTAAGCCACTCTGGAATAAGAGCCAATGTCCTTCCACGAATTAATCACTGGTGAAGAGAGGAAATAATGGTGGAGTCTGATGATCAGCTCTTGCAGTGGATGGAGCACCTGAAAGAGTTCCACAGGAACCTGTTCGGGACCTATGCTTTTCTATATTGTTGGGAAGGAGGTGTCCAATGATGCTGTTCAGAAGAGAAAGGACGAGGGTCAACTGCGAAAACATGCAGGATTTCTCTATTGGGAGTGGCTGGGAGGTGAAACAGGAGATGAAATTTAGTGTTCCTAAGCACAAAGCAGACAAAACAGCAAACATGCTTCTAAATTTACATATGCATCAGCCTCTGAGCTTGTTATTATCGCTCACAGATAACTCAAAAATGTTAAGTTTAGGCAGACACACACAACAAAAATAGTAAACTCAGCAGACAAACAGGCAGATACTAGGAATTCTCAGGAAAGAAACAAAGAACAAAACAAAAAACGCCATTAAACCATTCTGCAATTTTGTACTGTATTGAACTCTTCAATTCTGTTTCCTGATCCCAAATAAAACATAGTCAAACTGGAAAAAGTACAGAATGTTACTGAATACCTCCCGTACGAGGAACGACTAAATAAAATAAGATTATTCAGTCTAAAGAAGAGACAGCTGAGAGGTCGTGCTCTGTGGCACTCGGTCACATACAGAGGAAGCAGTTGTTCCCCACGTCTTGCACTGGGACACCTTGGTGAAATCACATGGAACAGATGGCAAGTGACAGGTTCAACTTGAGCACAAGGAGACTGTTCTTCACATTCCAGGTGATTAAGCTGTAGACTTCTTTGCCACAGGCTCTTCTGAATGTCAAATGCATCCATGAGCACATGAAACACCAGGCAAAATTTTAGAAGGAAAGCACATCCCGACTTGCTAAATTCAGTGATGTCCCCTCTGGTTCTGGGTGGTTTGAAAACTATCACCATGTGCTTGCTCTGTTCTTGTATTTTTCTCCCTATATATGTCCTACTGCCTCTGTTGGAGTCACCAGGCAGAGCAGGAGGCCTCAGTGTGTACAGCTGGTTTTGCATATGCTGCTAGCTAACAGAAGAGGAGAAACAAGACTGGCTAAAGAGACTAAGGCCACGAAAGGGAGGAGACAAACATTTGCCAGGGGTAGTACAGGACACAGGAGGGGTGTATGGGGCATAACTGTAATGTTTTGATGGAGCTGAGGCTGCAGGACTGAGTGTAACCTGTAGCGAGACGACTAGAGAACAAAAAAAAACGGACAAGAGGTGACACAGTGGCAAGGGGTGTATTCCCTAAGAGTGTGGATGTCTGTCTCAATCCCAGAAGCAGTAAGTAGAAGTATTTTTTAATTGACAAGAAACTGATTTAGGAAATAGGGTCCTGATTTGAAAAGTCTACCTCCAATTAACCGAATATTCTAAACCCTTGAGTATTTTTCACTTGAATCTCCAGGTTTCTCTTTGTGTCATTAAAGTTCTACGGTGAACATCAACACTGTTACCTTCAAAGACCCTCCAGAAATAGAACTGGCTCTCAGTAGCGTTGAGTTTGGGGAATGGAACCTCATACTCTGTTTTTAGTAATGTGACAGCTCCTGAACTTCATGTTTCTTTCCATATAGCACATGATCTACTGTTAAGTAGGAGTACAAAGAAGGCAGCAGTGTGAGCTTTAAAACCGAGTAAAATATCGAAATTAACAAGTGTTACGATCTCACCTGTAGTAAGTATGAGCCAGGGGTATCTGCACTGGAACTCTCGTTTTGTATCGTATTCTGTTGGGTAATAGCATCCTCTTTCTTTCGCTCCTTCTGCCCTGCTTCATCATCTTCATACTCATCAAGGCTCTAAAACCGAAAATATTCAGTTATAAAACAGTCTTTGTACGTTGTTTCACATGCTTCCCATATTTCACAGAATTCACACATCAGTGAAAAGTTGAATTAAGCATTTAAACGCTTTTCTTTCCACGGATATTTATGTCTCCAATACAAGAATAAAGTATGACAATCAATTACTTTTTCTTAACCACAAAATAAGAAATAGTCTAATCAAGATCCAACTTGACAAAGCTTCAGGCAACGTTGTCCGAGTTCAGTGCTAATCCTGCTGTGAGCAGCAGCCTGGATTATACCCGAGGTCCCTTCCATTGGAATGATTCTACAATCACGTTTGACATGAGCAAAAATCCTACCTCTACATAAGAGATTTTGAGGAAGCACAGAAAAGGAAAGGAAGAGTTAATTATACTCTTCAATCAACAGCTGACTTTTTTGGACACTGTGGCATTGGCTGAGATTCAAGTATCAGTCTCAATCACCCATCCTCGGTTTTGGTTTTGTCTTTGAAAATTCACCATCAAAAATTTTTGAATTAGTTGGGCAGTCATTAATTTCTAACAATAACACTCACATATAACATTTTAGCTCTTCAACACATATGTTTCGTATTAATTTGCCCAAATACTTGATTCAAAAGGATTAAGTTTCTAAATCACTGACTGCTGACAGGTGAGAGACAGGAAAAGTAAGGAAGTAAATAAATAAAAAACAGTAACTTTGCCTCTGTTCTAGCTCAAAGCCACTCTGAGGCTAGGGTAGAAATGTGACGACTCAAACAGCTTTGGACTAAGACAGCTATGTCTAAATAGGTCTATTAATGTATACCAATTTATAGAAAGAAAGAAAGAAAACCCCACACAATCTCATGTTTAGAAGCCCCACATGAAGCAGCCATGAAGCTCCAAATAAAAAAATCTGGCCACGACATCACAAGCTGTTTGCCAGCACTGCATTAAAAAGAGGTGTGTTAGACCTAGTTACAAAAACCTGGGGAACTAACCATTCTAAGTCACCAGAAAAAACTTCCAGGTTAATGTGCAATAGCTTGAGAAACAGCGAACAAGGCTGCAAGTGAACATAGATGAATGTCAAATTATTCGAATGGAAGTTTCTAAAGCACAAAACCAAAAATCACTGTTCTGAGGCCTCCAACATCACCTTATCCAGCAGACACAAAACTTATCAAAAGTATATAATGAAAAAGCTAGAATTAAGTATTTTCTAAAAAGAAACCCAGCATTATTTACTAGCTAAAAATAGCACTAGTATGTAAAAAAACTAATTTTAGCTGCTCCAAAGCAAACATGGTGATGTCTGTGGTGATAGAAGTAAGTGCTAGGAAGCTGACAAACTGGAAAGGTGTAGGTTTCCAAAAGTGCACATAATAAAGTGAACATAAGTGAACTTGAATAAAGGCCATTTAAATTCTCTACAGTAGCACTCATGGCAGAATACTAATGCAACTTCACCAGTCTACTTCTAACCAGCATTTTAATGCAACTGGTATAGACCTGTCTACTTCTATCTGTAAGAAAAGGCATACTTGAAAGATTATTACAGCTGAATGATTACACATTCAAACCCACTTTCAATAAGTGGTCTTTTCAAATAAAATAACTAGAGATAAATAGTTAATTTGGTTCTCTCAGATCTATTTTTACCAGAGCGTTTAAAAAACACTGTCACAGCACATTCTAGGATATGATCTTCAAATCAACAACCTCTACCTTTTACAAACTGTAAAGCTTAAAAATTTTGGTAAAACAAACTTATGTCTGTATCCTAATTTATTACATTATCCTAATAATCCATTCTGAAGTGACAAAATAAGAAATAATGAGCCACTACTGCAACAAGAAATGATGTGATCTTCAGCTCTTACGAAATCAGTCTTCTTCAGAAAGAACTATGAGGCTCACAGAAGGTATCACAAAAAGGTATCACTAACATCATGCAGATGAAGAATGATACTGTGTTAGAAAACCAGGAAAACTTTTGGATTGTTCTTCCAGCCTCCAAGCTGTTCATGTAAGGGAACACAGATCCCAGGTAAACTCCAAGTAACACAATAGTTTGACACGAGTTTGAAAGAGCAGCCTCTAGTAAGCGTAGGAGAAAAGTGACTGGAGACAGAAGAGACCAGGAATCTTCGCACACCTCAAAAAAAGCTTTGCATGTTGAAGGAACAACATTCTTTAAGGAGAAGCATAAATCTCATATTACAATACTGCAGATAGAAAAAAAAAAAAATCTTTCTAGCAACTAAGTAGACAAGTGCTCCTTTCTTCACAAATTGTCTCCTTCTCCAGATACTTGCTTCCCATCAGCTTCCCAGAGACCACCAGCATTCCACTGAAATATTTTTCCCTGAATACACAATTACATTTGTGAGGAGGAATGTTCTTCTCTCCTTCGATTTAAGATCACCTGCTACTAACTATTCTCCTAGATATTCTGGACAGGAACAAGATGTCACCATCTGACACAAAATTTCCAGCCACAAAATTTTAAACTAAGAATTTTCAGTTAGGATTTAACAGCAATGCCCCTTCCGCCCTTTCCCTTCTTCTCGGGAAGGTCCAAGATCACAAAAGACTGCTAATCAATACCACCAAAAGGTATTCAACCCCCTCAAATAATTCATACTTCCAAAGTTAAAGGCTTTCTTCCCAAGCACAGAACAGTTAGCTAAACAGTTTATGTAAATCTAATTTGGAGCATATAACCTCTACTTTAAAAGCTACTGGGGCTCCTCTCTGGCTCCAGTTCCTGCCGCAGGCCCTGAGCTGAGGCCAACACAGGTTGGAGTGAGGAGAACCACAGAAGCAGCACGTTTTCATTACTTGTTACAGACGAGGGAGAAGAGTCACGAAACAGGTTGATGCTCACCATTTGCAGCTGGTGTGACACATTCTGGCCTTCCACCCCTGAAGCAGATTACCAGTCACTGCCAAGGACCTTCCCTGGTTTCCCAAACACAAAGGTTACGCTCCCCTCCACAGAATCACAGAATGGTTGGGGTTGGAAGGGACCTCTGGAGATCACCTAGTCCAACCCACCTGCTAAAGCAGGTTCACCAGAGCAGATCACACAGGAACACGTCCAGGTGGGTTTTGAATGTCTCCAGAGAAGGAGACTCCACAACCTCCATGGGCAGCCTGTTCCAGGGCTCTGGCACCCTCAGAGTAAAGAAGTTTCTCCTCATATTCAGATGGAACCTCCCGTGCTTCAGTCTGTGCCTACTGCCCTTCATCCTATCACTGGGCACCACTGAAAGGAGTCTGGTCCCATCCTCCCGACACCCACCCTTGAGATATTTATAAATATTTATGACATGCCCTCTCAGCCTTCCATACAGACATGCACATACCCACACAGTAATTTAAACAATGACCATGAAATGCCTGCTGAGCACAAGGTGACATGATAATAATGACAGAATTTTAACATTTTACTACTTTTTACTACAGTTATTTTGTTTTAATAACCATTAGCCTTAATATGGAAATCATGATGAAATAAGCTGTCTTATGCAAAATAATACTTTACATTCAATGTTTTCCTTAAGTACTTCTCCATCAGCTTCTGTTAGCCTGCTATTTATATTCCATGTAACTTCTAGAATAATGAAAATCAACTAAGGCCAGTTTCGGTTGACAGATCAGTTATTATTGAAAAATTAAAACTGTACGTACTCTTGTCACACACTTTAAAAAACATTTTTGTTCAAACTGTCCTGCGGCTTTAACTGCCCCAGCCCACAGGACACTTCAATCAGACGGATTACTGTGTTCCTCACATTGCAGGCTTCTCTCAAATACTACATTTGCTTTAGAAGCTAGTTTAATATCATTGAAAAAGACATAAATGGAGTAATTACTTTGGCTGTCAGCACAGCAGAGAAATGTACTTGTTACCACCGAGGTGCAATTCTGACCCATTATATAATTCTCTCTGCCCGTTCCCTTCCCCCTGCTTTTTTATTTTGCTGCTAGGCACATACCACTTCGGATTCTTATTTTCCATTAAAATCATCTGAGTTTTGTACAGCAGATATGCAATGTGACATTCCCACATCTGATCTTAATATAAGGAATCCACAGAAATTCTTTAGGTTTTCTAGCATTTCAGTAAATGTTTGAAGCTGTAGTATAAACATTTTTCTGTAAACCTCTAGTATGGAAAATACAAGCAGAATAAGATGCTTTCGAAAGAATCAGACCGATGAAGGAAACAGCCACAGATATCCCTGCATTCCAGCACACCACCAGTCCCCAGTTTAAAGAGACATCATACAAACAACATTTCTAATTATTCACTGGTTTGCTTCCTATAAACAACTGGGCATTGCTAAGAACAAACAAAAACTGGGGACGGTTTGTCTTTTCCACGAAAACAAGCCGTATTCCTACACGCAAAACATCAGTTTCTGAGTGCACACAAGCTGCTCTCGCCACAAGGAATGGTGCCGAGTCAAAATGTCACTATCCCCATCCCCCTTCCATCACCAACCTGCTTTTCCTTGTGGTTCTGCTGGCCGAGCACATATCTAAGAGCTTCTCAGTTCATGTCACGAAAGGTCAGGCAGCTTAGTCTCAGCACTTTTAATTAGCCCAGCTGATTTTGCCCCAACTAGATGCAAGCCCATTCAAACTGTCCGTTTCGCGGAACTCCATGGATGCTCGTGCTACATCAGCATGATGAGCACTTCAGATAACAACATATTTAACCAGTACGGCGAGATGTGCAAGAAGATACATACTCTCAATAAACCCGCGTTGAACTCCACATTGGGCAATAAATAGAATCTCTACAACACAAGCATCATCAGTTATCTCAACTGGGTTTTTTTAGCTTCTTAACCATGCTAACAATCTAGGAGAGGAAACAAATCCAGGCTTCTTTCCATTGCCCCAAAATGACTTTGAACAATTAAAAACTTTAAAAAAAAAATACTGCAAAGACATTTTCTGTGTTTAGTAAAAGTTCATATCAAAATAGTGAAAAAGTGCAAGGGTTTATATTAAATGTAAACAATTCCCAAAAAATTTCACAAGACAATATATAAGAATTTTGGTTTTAACTCTGAAAAAAAATGTAACCAAGTAATTGACTACAAAGAAATACATTTTGGGAATAAACACTATTTTTCCTTCAGCTGACCATTCAAAAAAGCTTGGAAAAGTTAACTGCAAATAAAAAGACGACTATTTTACATATAATTTCTTTATAATCATTCTTCTTACTGCAGCACTGAGAATCAAATACCCCCTCACTTTACCATGCACAACTCTGATATCTGCTAAGTACCATCTTCATACCTCTTTGCACAATATCAAACCTTATTGCCATCACCTTTCAAAATACACAGCAAAACCAAGCAAAAATCCTAAATCTCAACAATTTGAGATTATGTTACCTTTCCCTTTCAGTATTTTAGTCATACTTTTCCAACACAGTTTTATTACAATGTCCAGACAGTACCCAAAATATTTAAGTAAAATGGGTTTACAGTTATATAATATTTTATTAGAACAACAGTGTAATTGGAAAAATCGCATCTTTTTCACTATGCAAGCTCTTCAACAGGTTTAGCTTGCCTAAGTGCTCTTCCTTACAAGTTGAAAAACAACCTTACAGAGACGAAAAGAGCTAATGTTATTCATAGGAACCATCTAAACCCTACAAACAGTTTTATGGATATAAATCACCCAGTAAAGTATTTTATTTTTTTAACAATACTTGACCTCAGTTCTCACATAAGGTAGTCCAAAAAAAGGATTCTGTACTCAAACACATTATCTGAATGATCTTTGTGCACTTCTAAAAGTCTACGTATCCAAATGGAGTGGTCCAACATCAACAGTCAGTGTGATCACGACCATGGATTTTTCACCCAGAATAAGAATAAAGGCAGGAATCTTTGGTATCCAAGATCAAACGAGACCCAAATGCAGCAATGGGTCAGTGACCAGCAGGTGGGCCAGGGCACAGCTGACTGCAGCCATCGGACGCGCTCATCCTTGACCACGCTGCCGACAGAGCAAACCAAAAAGACGAGCATCTTATAGATCAGTGAGATGCACATCTTGCGCTACAGAACTCAGGGCACTCGTGATTTTAAGTCACATTTACATTTTGTTTGAACTCTATCCTCCGCTCACCCGTAAGGAGAATTTACAAGTGCCTGCTTTGTATACCCAGTTGTATTTCAGAGCAAATACAATCTGCAGTCTTCAAAGCCACTTAGAAATGGTTTTGGAAAAAAAAACAAAACAAAACAAAAATAAACCAACATACTTGTCTGTATTAGAGCAAAATAACAAAGTATTTTGAATTCTTTTAAAGCTTTAAGTAAAACATCAGCTACATCAGCACCAGAATGTCAATTATCCCCCCATTATAATAACAAAAAGCAGCTATGTTTGCAGTTTGTTATTCAGCAAAATACACTGTTTGGCTACCACAGTCTTCAAACATACCACAAGAATGAGTTCAAAAGTCAAATGTTTAACTTAAACTAATTGCCAAAAAATCCTTTATCACAAGGCTTGTCAAGAATGATTGGTGGAAATGCTCAATTTAACTACTCAGTATGTGACATTAATATTAAAGTCACAGAGTAAAATGCCAGGGATACAAGAGAAACTGCAAAAGACAAGCTATCTAGCATTATTAAAATCCTTCTAGAAAAGTGAAAAATGTAATAAAAATGTGTATTGGTAAGCTATCAGAATGAAGTGCCAAACTATTTAATACTACACTGAAAGTTAGCATCTTAGACCCTTTCAGATTGATCAGCATCTGAGAACCCAAGTGCCCAACAGCAGAACTGAAGATCCTTATGCAAAGAAGTCAAACTACTGATGCCAGTATATCATAACATGAATGCAATAATGACTCATGCAAAAGAAGTGCCAATGTCCTGCTCTTAAGAAGAAAACAAAAACCAACAGCAAATAAAGGGGCCAAGAGAAAAGCAGCCAAATCCTCTTCTTGCTCTTGGTATGACCTCCAGGCAGCTCCAGCCCCTCCGACTTCCAGAACTACAGGGCTCAGACTTCAGATACAGCACAGCTCTATACACTGGAAATGAAACATCCCCCTCCTTTTTGTAATTTTGCACACTGCTCTTCTTACCTCTGTTCTCTAATCAAATTCTGCTACTGACAACTCATCTTTTCCTTCTCCTGCTGATGGTTTACATCTGGTATAGAGTTAACGAAGACTACATTCTGCACACAGAAATCACTAAAAACATTGAATGTACAAATCTAAAAGAAGTCACAGTAATGTTCCCAAAAAAGCACACAAACTAGGGAAAAAAAAAAGTGCTCTAAAGTAGAGTCAGTCACCAAACCCATCTCCTTAGCCTCCTAATTAACATTCTGAAATGATGCATCCTACTCAATACAGAGATCGCAAAGCAGTGGCTGAGAAGAAAACTGGCAAAAGAAAGTTTGCCTCTTTCAACCAGGAAGAAAAAGAAAGAATTGTTGAGGATATTTGTACTGTTCACAGAAGAAATATTTCTCAGTTTGCATCATGTCGTACCTGCTAGGAAAGAATGACCACAGATTGCAATAGCAGAAAAGAGAACTTATCCTGGATATATAGAAAACAAGCTACAGCTTACAGACTTGACACATTTCCACACTATTTTTCCTATAAAACTTGCTTCTGTATTAGATAGGATTCTGGGAGATACCAGTATTAGAGACTATGTAACCTGTCTGAAACCACAGTAGTTTACCCACTGGGAAGAAGGGCTGAACAAAAGCCACTCAAAGAACAATTAGAAAATGCAATTAAAATGCCTGTAACCACCATCATTTTGAGCTCCACTGCAAACAGAAACAGCGTTTCAAAAAGGATGTATTGTCAGGCAGATAAAGACCATACAGACTGAGCACCCTTCTCTTTAAACCCAGAAGAACATTGAGATAAACAAATATTGGAGAAGATAAGCACACTATTTTCAAAACAGAAGTTTTCCTCTTCAGGTGACCATGTAATACAGAACACGTCTAACTCCTGTCCTCTTCCCTGGTACATCTACGGTACTTCTAAAAAGAAATTAAGATGAGATCAGTATTTGAGGAATGTTCTGAAAGGAGAGCAAACAGGTTAATCAGTGTACTGTCTTTCTAACCTGTCTTCTGAAGCATGCAGTTTGTAGCAATTTATAGTGTCTGAATATCAAGTTGTATTTAAAATGTGGTTGCCTTTTTTTTTTTTTTTAAATGTAGTAGAGTGCCTTCATAGGTTTCTGCTCTCTTGCTTAATGGGCTAATTGTCATTTTTCATTTTTGTACCCAACTGACTCTCACCCATTGTTTACACACGGTGGGTGTGGGATTGGTCAAACTAAACAAAGTCAAAGGGGCTGCTGACAACTAAGTGAGCACGGACAAGCCAGAACAGCAGACTCAGAACCAATTGCAAAAGGAAAAAGAAAACTTCGGCGCAGTGCTTTTTGAGAGTTGTACTGCATTTCTCATTTGGGATCTTCCGAATCCGTAGAAAAGCTGATAAAAACATCAACCAGGTGTTCTGCTCTCCCAGCTGTTTGAGTCTTAATATAAACAGCTGTTCTAACCGGACAGATAGGAGGACTCTACACTCAGCTGCGGGGCAGAAAGGGAGAGCACCTTAAACAGGACAGGCACATATCTGGATAAAAACTGCTGAATTTGACTTTCAAGGCAATAGATTAGCATTTTTGAAGCCCTCAGAACTGGTGTCAGGAACAGACTACTGAATGAAGCCATGCGGCAGACAAAACACATCTGCAGCACTAAAGCCTACAGGATGGCAATACCCAGATAAGATCAAAAAAGTTTAAAGCTGCTGCTGCAGTCAATATTGTAACTATTTCTTGGGAAAACACCTTACACCTACAAATTAATCCTAGAGACAATGTTGTTTAGCTGGTTCCCAACCTAGACTTCCGAGATCACCCTTTAGCTCTGTATTTGGAAGGAAGGCCCCTTCCTCAGGAGCTCTGCCAGTGCTTTTTTTAATTTTTTTTTTAATAAATGCTCGTATCAATGTCCACGGCTCCTGATGGAAATCCACTCCAGGTTCTCATAGTGCAATCCCACGTTCTAACAGCATGATGATCTTCTGTCACCTTTACCCCCGCTTCTTATGGAAACGGTGCTCAGAAATCACAGCTATTTGTCCCCATATTTTCAAAAAGTCACTGGTGATGGGGGGGGTGAGGGGGGCAGCAGTGGTGTGTTCTAGACAGCAATAAATAAAGTTTGGTAACAAAGTAGTATCTTTAAGATATGAAAGTTGCACAAGCGTGGTGTTTCTTAATTCAGGTTTACTGCAAGTGAAAGATGCAGATTAGCTGCCCCAGTAATTCAAAGGCTGGACAAAGCAGGCCCTTACCCTTCCACCTGAGCAGTCAGTGCTGCACATCCAGCCCTGAACCAGCTCAGCGGGTGTTTGACTCTTCCCATTCAAAGGCTCTGGGAGGAACTGAGGGAACTATAGGATTGACCTACGAGTGAGGAGGAGAAAGTGTGGGAGACAGAAAGAGCTGTGGGAAAGGATCGAAGAAAGAACACGTAGCAGATGCCTGGTGAGAGGGAGCTACCCAAGTAAACTGAGATTACAGCAGCAAAAATAAGCAAGCAAGCGAAGAACACATCTGCTTCAATCCGTCTGAGAAGGAAAACTATGCATTATACTTTTTTGTGGTCTTTCTGTCACTGTCAGAGTGATCTGTCTAATTTCCCTTGCAGCACTCACCCTAAATCTTTATATTTTGATTACTGGATCTATCTATATCAGAAGATAAGGAAAATGAGGACTTTGGGGTGGGAGCATGCAGAGAGACAAGACTTCGCTGCTTAAGAACATTTCATGTGCACACTTTAAGCCCACACAACAGTTCCAGCAGGTTCAAGTACCTTAGCACAGCAGGAGCATTTGTATATGGTGAACTCAGAACAAAGCAGAACATGCACGGACACAAACCTAAATCCACCTAGGTGTGAGGCAATGCAGTATAGGATCGTGATGAGACACGTCATATGGCTGGGTCAAAACAACTGCACTCACTGGAACCCTGTGCTATTGTAACACACTGCATAAAGAGAGCTACAGTATTTCTACAGCAAATCAAACCAGAATAAAGCAGGAATAAATAAAGCAATGAAAATACCAGCTAAATACTAATCTGATATTCACAAGTGCAGAAAAATGTAATTTTTCATAGGCTGATTTTTTCTTTAATTGTTGAGTGACAGTTTTAAGGTTTTTTTAGTTACACAGTTAATTGCGTACAACACAGTGTAAGTCTTGGCCAGGTCTGCAACTACTGAGGAGTTCTTCGCATGTCAACAGATCTACCATTTCAGCCCAGACAGCTCAAGCAAATCCTTAATATTTCAGCTTACGAACCAGTTGTTTTCTCCATTCAAAAGAACTGTAACATGCATTTCCCAACTATAAAATAGGAATAAAAGATACAGTCCTCTTTTTTGAAGTATTTAGAAATCTGCCCATTAAAGGTGCTCAGGAAATGTTGTTACATGCTGACATGGATCTGCCCTGAGCTCCAGACCCAAAGCATTGCACTGGCAAGGGTCTCTCTTGCTGAAGTACCAGATAAAAGGGCCACGACAGCCCTCCCGATACCCCTCCCCCCTGTTTTCTACTGAGTATAAATAGAGCATGAGGTTAAGACTTATACACAAACTAACGTGCATCATCTTCTCCATGGTACCTGTTCACATGCGTATTTTTCTGTTCACCAAACTGTGGTAAACACAAGGTAATTCAAGCTTTACCATCCCCCTGTGAAAGAAAAGCAAACAATTGTACATATCCTGTAGGTACGACAGGGTCGGAGCATTCACAGTGTTACCATGGAGCGGCCCTGAGCCATTCATGTGTCCAACCCCACAGCCTTTCACTCTGACCAAAGAGGACAAGGAGAGGAATTAGCATGAGCTGACAACACTGGGGATGGGGTTCAGAGCTCAATTCATCCCCTGCAATAACCTGTCACAGCCAAATGATACTTTAAATCAAAACAAAATCTGGGTTTAAGAATCTTAATGACAAAGATAAAATGATGCTCCGGTAGGGGACTTCATGTTGTAAACGGGGATAATAAAAAAACAACAACAAAACCACCAAAAACATAAATCCCTCAGTCAATTGCTACACTTGTACTCTAATCCAAGCCAGGGGAACGTAAGTGAGGAAGTATCCGAGGCGGAGTCAGGACTGAGGATTCTGCTGTTCACGTTATTAAAACGTGCTTTTAATTTCTCAGACTGCAAGCTAAAGCCTGTAATCACGTCACTTGGAAAACAGAAGGCTGAGTGAGCATCTGAGGGTGAAAAGGAATGTTTTCACAGGCGCAGTTAGTAAATACCACTGGCTCCTGCAGACATTCTTCCTTAAATGGAAATTAACATTGCTTTAGGTTAGAAAAGAAAAAATCTCTTGATACAATAGGAGTGACGGGCTAGCTGTTAACCTCTTAGCACCTGTGCTAAAAGATACAAAAATTAGCAGAAGGCTTTACATACACACTACTTTTTGTCCAAGAACAATTTTAAACTCTTCCCCTCCCCTGCCACAGGATTCTTGTCTGTAGATTTGGAAGGGTAAGGAATTCAGAAGTCTCTCAAATACTATAAAAACAATGTGGAAATAAAAAGTCTCTCTGCGCATCTATGACTAACTGTATGAGGGCACCAGGCAATTTAAAGAAAGGAAACTACTCTAGATAGAATCAGAACTGAACCTTCACCCTAAAATTGAGCCAAACTTTATTCAGACGCTGAAATAACTTTGCATCGCTTTGATTTTATTTTTACTTCCTATTTTTTATTTTCACATGCCCCCCATGCAATTGCTTTTTCCAGCCAAGAAAACAAGACTGTTCTCCCTCCCCCAGGATTCCTAACAAATTTAACATGACAGACGAGGGCTGGGGCTCCACAACAGTTCAAACCACGCTGTTCCCAATCAGCCGTACCCCAGCCCTCCCTTTTCGCACTCCTGCCCATGGGCACCCACCAGCCCCCTGCAACACCTCCCTGGCACTGGGGAGCCACCTCAGGGTAACCCACCCTACAAAAAGTGAACAGTCTTTCTTAACACGTTGGTCTAGCTAACTACAGCATCAAATGAGTGCCAGAGGCCACACAGGTAAGGCAGGTAAAAAGCAAAGATCCAAAGCAGCCCTGACATGGAAAAGGTTAAGCTCTCATACAACTAAAACCTCAGAAATTCAAACCAGAGGAATACTGAAGTATTCACCTAAAGCACATACTAATGTGGAACATCATTAACTGTTTTGGGATATAAACAGTGTCCCTGATAACAGTAAACACCATCTACTTTTGAGAGGAACCAAACTGTTGATTCAGAGTTCAGGGCTCTGACACTTGGCCAAGGTGATTTCTTTAACCTGCAGGTTGCACGGGCTACAGAACAGTTCTCCCCCCAGTAATCTACACGGTTGCTATCACTGGAAGTAGCAACAAGAGGACTTCCTCAGAGCTGCAGAGCTCATCCGTCCACACGTTGGAAGTTTCACCAGCTTGCCACATAAAGACACAGCCCCACGTTATGACCCCTCAGGTAAAAAGGCCCATTGAGAGCTGCGGACAGTGGATTAACGTGTTCCTTCCTCCAGCTTGGCTCCACATGCAGCTGGGCCATTGGAACTGAAAAAAGCAAACAGCAACGTAAATATAAATGAGCAGGATGAAGAGACAAGCTGGGTGTCTCAGCTTGGCTTTTCCACCACAAACAACACGAACTCAGAAGTATCTACAGACGGCTCAAATAGCCCTGTGTCATCTCCTGCTCATCCTGGAGCCTTGCACTGCACATTGTTCTGTCCCGGCACAATGCTTACCTGTACGGAACTGATCCCACTGTAAATGAATTCATCAAAACCCAAAAACGTTGTTTTCAGACCTGCCACTTCTCCTACTATAAAAACAGATGTCCACACACAACAAAAGAGACGGCACAAGGACAGGAACCACTAGACCTGGCCTAAGTCCTTGTGAGATTTGTATCGAAATACCCCCTTCTCTTGGCACAGATATGCAAAAATGTCATTAAAATATGTGTATGTATAGCTTGTATATGTAGCATTCCTGACATTAGTGATTTCTCCTGCTAACATATGCAAATAATTTTAGGAAGAGATATCAGTTGAAATCAAGACCACAAATATCATAACACAGCTGCTACACTATGCCCTATGTACCAGGGGTTTGGTATTCTCTTATTATTGCTTCAAGTAAAATGTTCCACATTTTTTAAATGGAACTCCTTTTTCCTAAAACTATTAGAGCTCCATTCACACTTCTATGATTTTTTTTTCATGCGCTTCTGACAAGGATTTGTTATAAGATAAAAAGAAGGTATTGTTAATTCAGCTGTAGGAGTTTGCGCCTGAAATAGAAGTCTGGCTCTAGGAACCTTTCTGGCTGTGACTCCGAAAACGTGAAACAGCTAGGTTAACGTTTGGCTATCTTTATTTATATATAATGAAGTATCTTATTAACTGGATTTGGGGTAATAAAAGGCTCTGATGCCCTCCTGTAGCTGCTTTTCAATTTATGGTTTGTGTTTGAAGACTTTTTAAAACGTGTGGAGAGGAAGGAAGACACAAGTACATCTATGTATTGTCATATCAAACACCTACAAAGGCTTTCACAGTCATTCACCACTGATATGAAATGCTGTGAGAAAGGATTTCTCCCAAAAATCCAGTTAACATTATAAACAACTTATTGGGTCAGTGAGAGCAAAAAATCACCTTGCAAATAGGATGCAGACTGATTCACTTATGCATCTCACTAAACATAGTAAGATTTTGTTGCAAAAACAATAATCTTACACAAAAAAACAACAAACAAAAAGTCACACACACACACACTAAAAGGGCATACAGCAGTCTGCCTAAAATAGCAGTTTTCATTACTGGAGATCTTCAACAACACATCAATGTCAGATACACGTCAGGGATAACACAGGTACAAGGATCTTGGTGGAACAAGATGACAACAAGATGATTCTTCAAGGTCCCCTGCAGCCTTCTTTTCCAGGATTTTATAACAGTAAACTCTTTGCCAGGAAAAGTTTCACATATAACAAATAAGGATAACAAATTGCACCAAGAACACATTTCTCGCCACCAACCTTCATGAATACATCTCACAGAAACCAACCGTAGTTGCCAAGCAAACTGGGAGAAGCGAGCATATGAAGCCGGGCAACTCCACCACGGCACCATCCAGCATGTCTGGGGCTGCAGCACTCTGGCTCTTCATTAGAAGACATGGGCACATGCACCAAGAACTCCCTAAACCGACTACTGCTCTAATCTGGGAAGGTAACAGTATTTAAAAAAAAAAAAAAAAAAAGAAAAAAAAAGTTTGCTCTGTACCTGCTTTGCTCTCAAACACATTCCTACTCATCCCTGCCAAGAAAGGATGCTGGGATAGTTGGAATGTTCCCCTGAATGAAGACAACTGCTCTTATGCCATTCCAATGCACAGACTTCTTTTTTTTTAAGCACAAAATATCAGATCTTAAACTACGTCTTTCCCCTCTTGACCTTATCCAATTGTCTGCATCATAGTATTAATTTAAATTACTACTAGTCTGTCCTCTATCCTATCTACTGAAGAAACTATGATCCATGTCCATTTTCCCTACTTGTTCAGTCAAAATTACCACCCTTCTTAAAACCTCTGCCTTCCTATTAACACAAGCTATTCACAAGAAGCCTACAAGAGACTTCCGTGATGAAGGTCTTAAAGATCCAGGCAAAATCCCAGGAAAAAAAAAGACCTCTTAAATTACACTGCCTGTTCTTTAGTCAAGAGAATTAAATAAAACAGATACATCAGTAATTTACACGGAAGAGACATCTATCCAGCTACCATCCGCTAATCTAGATTCATGCTCCTGGATTTGCTTTTTTATTAATGATTATAATCAAAATTTTATACTCAAATTCTTCTCCAGCCAACGAAAGTTTCTCAGAAATCACTACTACTAGACAAGAAACCACTTTGGTCAACTGCTTTGAGTGCAAGTGACATGCTTATTTCCAAATGTTTATCCTTACTGGAGATGAAGTAACTCCCTGGAAAACCCTCTTCTGATGTGAATACTTATTCCTGTCTCCAACAGGCAGAAAACATCTTGAACATGTACTCCTAATGGCAAGCACTCCTCAGTGTAGCATAATAACACCAATCTAACCAAGAAGATAAAATGACATGACTTAAGATTATGACCAAATAATTGTTTGAGAAAAAAATCAGCACATTTAAGTGAGACAAGATCCAAAGGAAATGCAGCACGCAGCCACGGCCATGCTACCAGACCTCTGAAGTTAAAGGATTCATTTAAGGTATCAAAACCGAGTATTTGAAACGAACAGCTTATTTTGCATTGTAACGGGCTAGCAGCACACCCACTATCAGTAACTCTACCTTAAGTGAGAAAGGCAAACAAGAGGCACAAAACCCGGTATTAACACCATCACAGTTGATGGCACCATAACCCCAAGTCTAAAGCAGCCGGCCTCTTGTGGATCTCTCTGGCAGAAGAATGGAACTTCTGCTGGAAGCAGGACAGGTCCAACCCCATCCATAGTGGTCACAGCTCTCAGTAACAGATGCTGCTGTGAACTGCCAGAGCAAAGATCTGAAAGCCATCTACCTATGTGTGGAGTCAGCTGTTGGAAACACTGGGGATTTACCTGACTACACCGGCTTTGATACCTTACTTATCTGTAATCTTTTAAAGAAAGAGACAGGAATTGTAATTTTTTCTTGTTTTTCTTTTTAATCAATGCAAGAGTTTGTTTGATTTATTACACTCCTACAGTGCTTTAATTTGTGGTTTTCTTCAAATGCCACCCTCCACTGAGCTGCCCCGCTGGCAAAGCTGAGCAAAACTCATTCAACAGTGCAGACTAAACATTTACCTCTATTTGCCACAAAGCACATGCGCTATTATGGTCTATTCTTAAAGACAAAATTTTAATTGAAGTATTTGTAAAGAATGCCTATTTTGAAACACAGCTTTCAATTGCTGTGTGAAACCCTTTGGCAAGGATATTGTGCATTCCTAGGAGGATTTAAATTAGTTGCCGCCGAACAAAACCTGGGTTACGGATAGTAACTTGGATACAGTCACACACACACACCAAAGAAAAGAGAACGTTCTCATTCCTCCTGATCTTTTTCCTTGAAAAACATAATTATCAAAATGCAAAGTTCATTTTAATAAGATAATGTGAGGGTTTTCTTGGTAAGCGAAAAGTACTTATTGCAATACTGTTTCTAAACCAAATTAAACCCGTTTTTACTTCTCAAAACTACTACAGAATCTGACTTTGTAAAATCCCATGAAAATTGCTAGCTGAAGCTGATAGTTTTAAACTGACATGTGAAAAGATAATTTTACATTCAGGACTGGGATTGTATATCTTGATTTCAAATGTAAATCTCGTTTTTTTAATGGGATTTGAGACACGCTTACCTTAAAATAATTTATTTGTTCATTCCAATCTGATTTTTCCCCTCAGCCTATCAGCAGGGCATCAGAAGAAAAAAGGGCCTTAACATAAAAAAAGAGACTTAAAACAGTCTCATTAAATCAAATCTTCTCAGCATTCAGTTCCCATCTTCTAGGGAATCTTCATATACATGATAATTAGTTTCATGAAAGGCTAAGGCTTAAATGTCATTTCTTTGTGTTGTAAATTCTAATTATTCATAGTAAATAAATTAGTAGTACTCTTTTATTGCTTAAAGCAATGCAGAAGCTTGAAGTAATCATACAACTGGCAAAAATTAGGAGTTCCCAAAAAAGGAAGTAAAACTTCATTCTTCACATTCCAGCAGACTTAAAAAAGGCTCCATTAACACTAACGGGGAAAAGGCCAGTGACCTAGAACTTTACCCGCGGTCCGAAACTATTAATGAAGCCTGAAGAATAAAGAGTAATGGGTATTCAAAATCCAACTCCCGTGATGTAGGAGGAGAATGAATAAGCCGTGCTCTAATTTACTGTGACGGGCAGCGCGTCGTGGCTGCAGAAGCAGCGTGTCAGAACAGACCATCTTCCAGGAGTCACATCACATTCTTGGGAAATGGCTGATTCCTGGGGATTCTCACACAACCTTGAGTTTAACAGCAAAACAGTAAAAAAAGCCAACGAAACAAAACCAACAACAACAAAACCACTGAACAAACAACTGTTGCTATACACAATAGCCTCATTTGAGCAGGAGGCCATAAAATCAAATGGATTTTATCACTAATGTTATTATTGAACACTATTGAGCGTTATCCCATCCACAGATTGTACATCACAGATGTCACATTTATTGACTACTGGAAGACAGAGCCCACCTGAGCATGCCACTTGAGAAACTCCCTCAAATGGTCTAAGAAAAAGTTTTTTAGGCATCCCAGTCGCCAGCCCTTATACCCTAGCACATGCTTCACTAAAAAATAAAAACAGAACACTGACAAGTATTAGGATGACAACATTACTTTGAACTTTCCCCAAATTGCTTTTGGGCTCCAGGACTACACAAAGATCAAGCACTTTACTCATGAACAAGCCATTCCATGGCATTCTAAGGAACAAAGTAAGTGCAGATTTCATTTTTTTATTGCCCAAGTAAAATTTTAATATCAGTGTGAATCAAACCAAAATCAAAGGATGGACTTTATTTTCAACCCAGGAAGAAAGAAGAACTTCACCACCGGAAAGTACATATTTGAGGATTCATACTGTGCATTAAGGGAAGCTTAAAAATAAATAAATAAATAGGAAAAAAATTGGACAAATAATTCAGAATTTGGCTTTTTGAAAGGAAACCAGGGGAAAAAAACACCACTCTTCTAAGCATCAAGCTAAGTGATGCTTCACAAACAGCAGCTTTATTCAACTTCCAAAACCATCCTGTAGAAAAAGCCACTATGCAGTCTATTGTATCTCCAAACATTTATAGAAACGTTTAAGAAAGAACAAATATTCTTCTTAAAATACTGGAATAAGTATTTGTTTCTTATCAGCACCAAGGTGGCAAATAACTTTTATCAAAACAAACATTATCAGAATGATTAAGATATTGGGATGGACTTGAAGATTTATTATATTTTTCTACTGGTCAGAATAAACATTTAATGTTGTTTTCACATTCAAATTTAAACCTCAGCTATCTATAACTGAAGAACAGATATATTTATATGTGCATGCCATAATTCATCAAGATTATAAGTCTCCTAGATGGCTGCTGCAAGCAATAGCAGAATTCTTTAGAATACTAGAAATATGTGAATACATATCTATCCAAACAAACACTGACTATTTTTGTTACTAGAAATACTTTTGGTTCTGTTAGCAATCAAAATGCTTCAGTTTAAAGAATGAGGAACAACCTACAAAATATTTCTTACTTAAAATTACTGTATTTTAATTTTAATTTAAAATTACTGTATTGTATATATATACTGTATACATATACTGTACTGTATATCCTTTGTAGATCCATCTTGATTCCATCGTTGAAAGAACAGTTGAATTTATTAAGCTTCCTAGGCCCCTGAAACATCTGGAAATAAAAGGATCTGAGAAAAATGTAAGCTTGAACTAGCTTCAGAGAAATAATTGTCTGTGTTGCAACGTAATTTTCTTTATGTCTTTTTTCTTAAGAATCTCCCAAACCACACTCTCTCTGATATGCTTCTGATGACCAGTAACTTCAGCAAGGAGAACCAACAAAAATAAACTTGGCTCAGATAAGCTTCTGCTCACTGACAACCAGGGCAAGAAGAATCAACAGAAATAATCAATAATGCCTTATACTCCCTTCACTTGTATTAAAACAAAATTGGAGTAATTTATGAAACGAGGGTAGCAAGTGAACTGGAGGAAAAGAAACTAGAGGTGGTCTATAGAGCAACAGCACATGAAGAAGAAGGGCTTGTTTAGTCTGCTGAAGAGGAAGTCAAGGAGCAATTTCATAGCAACCTACAACTACCCGAAGATTAGTTCCAAACATGATGAGCCAGGCTCCTCTGAGAAGAAGCAGATGATGTACCAAAGGGTACAAAATACATCAGCTGTACACGGGGAACAGTGTGAAGGCAGCACAGCGCTGGGTCAGGCTACCCAGAGACAGCGGAACCTCCATCCTTAGAGGTTTTCCAGCCTCAGCAAGACCAAGCTGTGGCTGACCTGACTTATACTGCTGAAAGTACTGCTCTGAGGCTTCCAAAGGCCCCCTTCAGCCAACATTTCTATGCACTTACAGGGCTTGATCTCTTTTTTGTGCCCTGTTCCTCACTTTGCCCCAAACTGGAAACCTCAGGGTCCACTTGGCTTTTATTTCTTTTTTTACACTTGGGTAACAGCCAACATTAATACTTCCTTCCTAAGATGATCCAGGAAAAACGTTCTGTGATTCAAAGCTCTGTGCAAAGAAAGATTCAGGCACAAATCCAAAGATGCATCCAAAAAAACATCCAAAAGCAAACAATTTGGGGAAAAAAAAAATCCAAGCAAACAAGTAATCAGATGCATTTGTTAGGAAGAATGTGTGGAAAAATTCCACTAAAATATACAAAGCAAAAGCTTTTAAAAGCCAAAGTTTCTGGTTTTGAAACAACTAATATGCTATTATCCATTAGGAAAATGGAGAAAGATGGACTGTTTATAAAATGCACACACCTTATCTGGAGAGGTGTGTACTTCTTCCTGTAACATCTGCTTAATATGTTACCTCCAAAAAGTGAGCTGTCCTACCAAAGGTTTCTTTACCGCTTCACTCTTCCAACTCTTACTGCAGGGTCCACATACACATATATATACACAGAGTCAAGTCACAACTCATATCACACACCGCATGACAAAGACTGTATACTGAGCAAGGAGCTCTGAATGCACCAGGTCCAATGGAGGTCAGATTCCAATGGATTTGTGATCTGACGGTTCCCTGAAATTGGAACAAGTCGACAAACTCAGAAATCTCTCTCCTTTGCATGAATTATTTTCTGCTGGTTTCTAGTGATGCATTCGCTGACATTACATTTCCTTCTGTTGCACATTAACTGACTCTCTTCTTTTCTTGGCCTTCCATTAAGGAATCTGTAAGAGCTTTATTATTACTGAGAGTGGAAACATCCTCAGATTTATGGAAAAGAAGAAACAGGACTCATGGGTTAAAAGCTGCAGAGGAAAAAAAAAAACACAAACATAAACCCATTTATTTTTACCACTACTTTCCCAATGAAGAAGCTATCAACCCATATACCTAGCAACCCTGCTCATCTTCTGAACGTAAGAGACAATATGCAGGCTTTTCATGTAAACACTTTACAGATCTTCTTCCTTGTATACAGCTGCATGATCTCAGTGAGAAGCCAAGGGACACACGGGTGCAGCCCTTAACTGTTCATTCTGCATGGCACTGAAGTAAGTCCAACAAAGGCCACTGGCAAAGGTATACTGGATGTGAGCACAACTGTCTTTCCAGTACACATGAATAAGGCCCGGCTCTATAACTGAACAATTTTAAGGCAGTTTCTTTGGCGAGGTTTCCTGCAGCAGAGACTCCGCCACAGATTCCAGAAATTCTTCTTAAATAATTCAATAAGCTAAAGCAGTCTATTCCCTAACAGTAACCTACAGTAATAATGATTTCACATCCATTTCATCCACCTGATTTTGAAAGCCTGCTTTTCTAGGTTCCTGAGCAGGACTTCTGAGGAAAGGGAATACAAATAAATACAATATAAATATGAATTCTACAGAATTTCATAAACTGAATTTGGATTTGTCTACAAAACTGTTTATTGAAGTCCAAAAGGTACCTACTGCCACTAAACTAACTTATTTTTCACAATGATTTGGTGTACAAGGCACATTAGGCCAACTGTATCTTCATTATAAAGTAACTTCTCTAGATTATTTTCCCAAATGCCCCATTTAGACAGGAAAGGACCGTTTGATGAAAACAAGTAAACCTGCAGTCAATACTACAGTAAGCAGTGGCTGTACAGACAAAGGCAGATCTATGCCAGAAATTAACTGGTAGTAAATATTTTGTCAAAATTAGGAACCAAAGACAAAAACAATGAAAATCTTTGGCCAAATCGTAGCAGCATAAAATAAAATTCATAAAGCCTATCTTGGGAATGAAGGCTGCCTTCAAATTAAGCCTCAGTAAAAAAAGCACACAGCTCAAGTGTATTTTAATTTTATTCCGTTCTCAAAACCAATTGCACTTAACCTTCCTAGCAGACATTAACATTTCTGTTACTGTACTCTACTGGCAGGTACGGCACAGTAGGTTCCACTGTGTAAGCTTCACAACACCTTTACTCCTCGCTATTTACTATCAAGGGACTTTTTATGGGACTAACCAGGCAGCTGCCAAATGCCTGAAATAGGTAGGCAGACAACGTCAATTCATTCTGCCTCATTACAGGGACATTCAAGCATATTGTAACATGAACTAAAGAAGAAAGGAAAAGAAGGGGAAGGGGAAGGAGGAGAGAGAGAGAGGAGGAGAGGAGAGGAGAAGAGGAGGGGAGAGGAGAGGAGAGAAGAGAAGAGAAGAGGAGAGAAGAGGAGAGGAGAGGAGAAGAGGAGGGGAGAGGAGAGGAGAGAAGAGAAGAGAAGAAGAGAGAAGAGAAATCTCCATTTTGCTTTGTAGTTCTACTTCCAAATACTTTAAAACAGTTTGGTGGGAATTGTTCCTTTTTGCTATCTTTGTCCAGGTTTTGGTACTGTTGCCGATGACATACAAACAACTTAAGTGACTCCAACAGAGAAGCAAGTTTAAATATATCATGACTGTGTGAACTGAATTCCTGACAAGCTCTCGCTAGATCAGCTGATGGCAGCAGCAGACATCTAGCCATATTTTGGCAAGAACCGACTCAGTGCTATGGCACTATCTTCAAGTCCAATGGTCCCTGAAACTCGAGGGAATCAATACAACCGCTGTGTAGAAAACATTCTGACCAATAGATTAAATATTTAGAGGACAGGATTATGCTCTGAACAATAAAAAGAGCCTTTGAGAGATAAGTCGCTTTTTATAAAGCTCTTAGAAATGAATCCACCTTTCAAGGATGGTTCCATCTTTTGAAGAGGATGGGTCTTGAAAGTAAAAAGCACTCATCTATAAACTCATTAAAATTATAAGCAGCAAATGCATTTAAGCAGAAAATAACCACATTGTTAAAAAGCTTCCCAATTAAAGAGAAAACAACACCTAAACATTAATGATCACACTTCTACTTATTTATACTGTAGACTTTCAAAGGTGTTAAAACATTTGAGCAGAAGAGCTACAAAATCCAAAGCACAGCAAATGTTTATTTTGTTCAAAACAAAACCATTTTGCAACTAATAAACTCGTTCTTAACTTAAAAGCAAAATCCACACACACTTTTTCATCCCAACACTACCAGTTCTGTAATCCCTTGGAACACATTGTCTGTTCTGGGCAAAATGCATTTAAATTTCTTGAAAATAGCCCCCTCCCTCTTGCCACATTCCCTTCTCCCCCTCCTCACATTTTCAACTAATACTTTGACATTACTGGCCTCACTAAACTCAATCCTGCAAATTCCTGACATTCATGTCTTCTTAATCTGAAATGTAACTTGAGGAGATGGTTAACATTTGACCTTTGCTCTACCTCAGACATACCTGGAGACAAAAAAAAAAGTCCAAGGCATGCAATATGCATTCACAGTCTGAAAGGATGTTTTATTTTAAAGTTCCCAGCACATAGTCTTAAATAAAAAAACAAACCCATTAAAACTTCAAAAGGTGATTCAATAAAAATTCCCCTACCAGCATAGTTTTGCATAAACATTACAAACTCATACCAAGAATGAAGATCTAAAGCAGTAAATAAGAAATAAATCCCTAGAAGTATACACCTAAGAGTCATGGTGAATTTAAGAATGTAATGGCTACCATACTAATGAAAACAGTTGGTCTAATTTAATTAAATTGGATGCTATGGCAGAGAACGAAGAACAATAAATCATACACTGTTTACAGAAATAGACGTGGTACCAACAGGCTATTAAAAAAATTAGTCAAGAACAAATTACTGAGACACATGGAGTACCAGGTTAGGGGAGACAAAGCAGAAATAAAAAAGCAACCTCTGCAAAAAGGGAAGCCTACCTATTTGCTAAATGAAGCCAAGCAAAGACCCAGACGCAGTTCCCCCTAGTCTTTAAGAAATACGTTTTAACACTGAATCTTTAAAATTATTCTAGTTTTTATCCAGCCTCCTACTCTCCTTCATTACATACAGGCACAGAAAGAATATGGACTTCAGAAGCTTGCTAGATGCACTTTAAATGGGTTATTCTCTTTGTTTCCCTCAGTAAGTGGCTTTTTTTCTTGTTCTACTTCGGGAAAAAGATTTACTACGAATTAAACCCTCTCAACAATCAATGAGAAACGTTGTACTGATAGCATAGATTTTTACCTCAAATGAATTTTTTCGGGCATATAGGCTTCACATCCTTTCTCTTCTTAATTACTAGTGCATACTACTGCCAGTGTCTGGCAGTGCCAGAATTTGGAGGGAAGAAAGAAAAGAAAGGGTTGGAATGCCAGGGATGAACATGATTGTTTAATGAGCCAGTGTCTCTCTGCTAGGAGATAGTCCCCATTTGCTGTTATCTCTATCGGCTTCAGGCATTTTGTTTGTCATACAGTTAAGGCATGACTGAACATGCCATTTTGAGATTGTTCTTGTTAAATAAAACCTGCAGCTAGAACTGATTAAGGGAATGTCCTCTTACAGATGTGATGTATGACACCTAAAATTTTAATCAAGTACCTAAAAGTAAGAAGTGAAAAATAAGGTGAATAATTTGGTGTTATTTTCAGGAAAATTTCACTTTCACTTACAGTTGCAGTATTCAAACGAACCTCTACCAGCAGCTGCTAACTCATGAAAAAACTGACTAGAAAATTCATCATCTCTTCAAAGCAAAATATTTTAAGGTATAGATTTCCCTAACAGCAAGCCAAGCAAACTGTGAAACTTTGTCTTCAAAAAGGCTTCCTCTACATGGAAAAAAAGGAGCAGACAGAACATATTATTTAAAGTCTGCTTTGGAAGAGCTGCCTATCTCACAGAAAATGAGCTCTGCCTTTTACCTACCGCTGACTCAAAGCCAAGGCCTTTCCAAATCAAACCAGCTGCATTTATTTTGGTTCAAGCCTGGATGCGGAGCTGATATCGGAGTCAGGAGCCATCTCCAGGCACAAGCATCTGAGACCCACCACTGAGTTCTTTAAGCCTCTCTGTCTGGACAGGCCGCTGCCCACCTCAGCCAGGCCGCTGCCCACCTCAGCCAGGCCGCTCTGGCTCATTCGGCATATTCAGTTCCCCACGCCAGCACCGCTCCCCCTAACCCGACTTCTTACACCCCGTCATTAATCAAGTTCATAGCAGGCTGGCTTACAAATAGTTGGCACACATGGAGAGAGCTAGAAAAGTGTGGTCTAGGCTAAATTCCAGATACAAAGCAGCAGCAGAACTGGGTGTTAGGGAAGTTTGTACTACCATGGGAGATGGGAAAGTGTTGCTGAAAGTTTGACCGTAATGATGTTACATTAATTAAGAGCTTCTTTCACAAAGAAGTCACATTTATTTCATGAAGATATTAAATAGTCTAGTAAACTCAGAAATGTGATAATTTTTCAGAACTGGAAATCTACAGCTGAATGTTTGAGCAAGTAGCATGTATTTGGCGTGCTAAGTACTCTACTAAAGCAAATTGCAGTGAAGTGTATTGGAATTGGGCACCTTGAGCATACTTGACAATTAAATTAGGGGCCTGCACTTGACAACCAAATATTTACGGACCTGCATTCAAATACTCCTGAATAATGGCATAGCTAGAGTTTAGTTGGCCCTAAACACATCTGTGAAAGAATTTCCTGGTCAGCCTATCTCTCTACTAATTGGATGTGTTACTAATCAAAAGAATTGAGGAACGACAGAGTCCTTAACACTTCTTAATGAACTCCTATGGCTAGAAAGACATAGAAAGCCTAAAGGTAGTTCTTTGTGAAAAGGGAAATAAACTAAAAATTAAGAAAACTTCTACTATAAGTGCACATAAAGATATCTTATATCCTGTTGATGTGCATCGCAGTTATCTTGCATGAAATAAAGACACCTCAGGCAGTTGACTTTTACAGCAAAACGAAGGAGTTATTTTTAGCCTGAGGCAGAAACTGAGGAGCATCCCACTATCTGACAGTCTCCTTTAGTCTAAAATATAAATGGATGTTTTAATATAATCCCATTTTGTGGGTTTGCTTCTTCCTTTCAATTAAAAAAAACCCTGGCCTCGTCAGATGCCAGATCAGTTTTTATGAAACTTACCTCAAGGCTATTTGAACACAGGTGTTGCTAAGCAGCTCAGCACTGGAAACCACTTCTTAGAGCACCTTACAGTTTTTTGTAAAGTGCGAGAATGTTTGAGAATCAAAACAAAAAACTAGAAATGGGTATATTTATGTATTTATCCATGTACGAAATATTCCCGGCTACCGTGCTGCTTTCCTTTTTGATTCTTCAAATATTTTTTTTGTGTCCCGTTTATTTAGAAGGATTTGGAGGTTGTTTGTGTGTTTCTATGTTCTAAAGCTTTCAGCACTTAACCGCCAGCTGGCTCAGAGAGACTGGAAATTCAGATCTGCAGCCTGAAATCCCCACATTGCAAGCTATCAGTTCATTATCTGTTCCACTATGATGAGCACAGACATCCCTACAGCTTTTTATAAGCTGGTACAGCTCATTCATTTAGGTTGAGGGTTGTTGTTATTCGGCTTTGAGATCCCACTTGGGTCGATCTGTGTGTCGCAGAGCTCAGCTTGGAAGCAGTGATATTACAAAGAATAGCTTTTGTACAACTTTGGAAGAATGGAATGCTGAAGATATACCTGAAACTGTGTTCTGTCCCTTTAAAACATGCCTGTAAAAACCTTTAATTGTTTGTTTGGGTATTGTGTTTGGGGGTTTGTTTGTTTGTTTTGTGGGTTTTTTCAATTAAAAAAAAAAAGTAGATATACTGAAGTTCTAGTAAATAACCAAAAAGGCTGAACTGAAGGATAAATTCAAGATGGGGCTATCCCTTAATATTTTACAGAACTTCAACAAAGATCATAATCGTCTTGATATTTTAAAAAGCAGATGATAAGTAATGATAGCTGACTATACACATAGTTTAGAAGAGACAGTTTTCTGAATTTTCTTCTCCATTAGGACTGAAGGTTGCACTATCTGCAGAAATTGATGAACAGGAACACCTCACTAAAAAGAGGTGTAAGAATGGATTGAAGATGACATTACTCAGATAAACAGTTGCAACAGGTTTTATTAACAAGCAAACTAAAAGCTCCTAAATGTTCAAGTGCACAACCTCTTGTTTTTGACTTCATTACTGCCATCATTGATCATTATACTTTACTTATCCTAGTAAATAAAATGAAGAAATGGAAGTTTAGAACAGATTAAATTCCCTTTGCTGCTAGAACATCAGAACTTCAGTCAATAACCTGACATGAATAAAACAATAACTTTTTGGTAATGTTTCCTCCATGATTTTGTGTCGTCCATCGGTTTCTTTTTATCTCAATTTTCTTTTACTCTTTTTTTGTCTGTTGAATGCATCATGTATCCAGCGCACACACTTGCGTATGAGATCACGGTTATAGAGTCTTTTGGGTTTTGTCATAATTCTGAGACTGAGATAATTTTTTTTAAAGAATCCCGGAAAAGAACAGGCTGCGTTTCAGTAAGCATTAATTGCTTTAAATCTGCAATGACTAGATGACTGGACTTCCCCTTAATTTTCCAAAGCAATTCCGAAATGAGTGTGTGACAGGCAAAACTTGTATTGGAAAAACAGAGGCGAGCACATGGCGAAGAGAAAGTAGAGAAGCAGAATTTGAGTGTGAGAAGGGAGAAAGAAAAAGTGTGTTCCAGTCAAATTGTGTATACAGCGTTTTTTTAATTCTAGGTTCTGAAGTGGAAAGCATGTTACAGGCATTCTTAGAACACAGGTGACCAAAATTGTAGTTCATATAAACGTATATGAATACAAGCTAAAATGTGAAAATTAGCTTGGTTATGTTTATATGAGCCACTGTTTAAAATGTGCTATTTAAAACGTACCTCTTTATTCCCCCATGAATTTGAGAAACTGAACTGTTACTATTCACATAATGAATAGTTTAGTGTAGCGATCTAAATCTCAAACGAAAGCTACAGAGACTTTTTTTTTCGGTTGGTTTGCCACAGTCATTGGTTCTACATAGCAGGACTCTGATTGAAGTTCGGAGGGACTGTATGAACTAGGATCTGTTGTTGGACAAGTATTTTGTCAATATCGAAAGTTACTGATTAGCAAAAGGGAAGCAGGGCCTGTAAAATATTTTCTCACAGCTCTAAGTGGAATTTTTTTCCATTATCATCTGCTTTTATCCAACTTTCAGAACTCAGATTTTTCTCTCCTCTGTGCAGTGATGGTTCTTCCACTTGCACGCTATATTTATTAGGAAGCTGCACTAATACATCATGAATTAATCCCCTAAAATATCACAGAGTTGTGGGGGAGGGGGATCATATTTTTTTAACATTAGGATTTGTGTTTAATGAAAAACTTGAGAAATAAATGAAAATATTTTTCGTAAGTTTGTAAGTACAGCTTAGATATTGCCAACATTAGTATCACAATAATAGAGTTAGAACATTAACATTACAAACATATTCTAACAAATCAAGTAGTTTTCAGTCATCAACGCAAAAGTACATGGAGAATAACGAAATATGAGAGGAGTATCTGACAGGGGAATCATGAAATGCATTTACTAAGTAGCCTTGCTTTCATGGGAAAGACTAACATTTCTCCTCTTTAAATTAAAATCAGTACTCAAACATCATATTTGGATCTTCTAGTTGGTCACAACTCAAAATACCTGTTGGTTATTCGATTCCATTTGGATTATGCTGAAGAAAAGGCTAATTTTGCATCTGGACATGGCTATAGAAGTTGCATAGCAGCAGGAGCTTCTGTAATTGCTTAATTGAACAGTAACAATAATGAATAATTCCTAGTTTAACCTGCAAAGACAAAAAAGTGTTTTTATGGAAGAAACTGAAATTATACTTCACATCACTGACTAGTCTGTTTGTTGCACCTTGCAAGAACCACTCAGATTAAATTAGTTCTAAGAGCTCTGAGAGCAGACTAAGAGTCCTTAGAGCGCTTTCTAAATGGCTACTCACAATACGTTGTTGTTTTAAGAGCTTTTTTGAAGGTAGGTTTGTTTAATAATCTGCTTCAGGGTACCACAACATTACTTAGCTCCTAAATTTTGCAATAAAGGTCACCTTTTGCAAGCTCAAAAGATCTTTAAGAGTACATTTATTTTTAAATTCAGGGAAAACATATCAAATCGAAAAGCTTCATACTCCTCTCCAGAAAAACGAATGCTCTTAAAAAAAAAAAAAAGGGGGGGGGGGGAAGGGAAGAAAAGCTATTTTGTTAAAAAAAATAGCATAACAGTTTTCTGCTTGTTCATCTAAAAAAAAACCAAAACAAAACAACAAAAAATACATTAGTATGCAAATATGTACTAAACACGTTTTTTAACCAGCCTTGCTCTAGAATAACTAGTGAATAGGGATCATGACATGAAGCTAACAAATATCACGTTGGGTTTTTGGAGGGAAGAAGAGGAAATAATAATCATAAAAAGGTGGTTCATCATATATAAGGGTTCTTAGAAATGTGGACCTCACTGCCCAATGATTTTTTGTATACTAGCAATTTACACAGGTTCAAAGGGAAACTGAATGAGTACTTGGCAGATAGAAATTACAATGAATGTATCTATTTGGTAACTTTCATCTGATGCTGCAAGTCTTCCAAGACGAAAATTGCTAAGAGGTTAGAAAACTACTTCACAGGAAATATCTGATAAGATTTCTGCATTCTTCCTTGCTATGTATCTGTTTAAGGCGATTGTAGGAGCAAGACAGTGAGCTATGTGGCTCCTTAATCAGACCCACTTATAATCAATCTTTTTTTTTTTTTTACAGTGTACAGAGAAGAAAAATTAAGCTAGAGCTTCACAAAGCAATTAAATTCACCTTATGCACATACAGTGAGAACAGAGTGGTCCAGATGACCGCAGGTTTCAATTGATATCCCACGTTCCTACAAACACTAAACTGCACACTGCACATAAAATAATTTGTAAAATACACACCCGCAACTACAGCAGACAAGTCGGAATTGCACAGGTTCCTATGACTCATAAAAAGAATTAGCAAGGTCAGAAAGTGCTGAGAGGAGCAACAGTGAAAGAAGGGAAATCCCAATTGCTGCTTGCTTGGCTTCTGCCTACCACTCTGGTCACTGATGCATTTGGCGTAGACACCAGACATACAGACAAACGGCAGCTATTCCACACCACTTTTTTCAACATCTGAGTGCTATGTGCATTCTGCCCAGCTACCCTGCCTCTGTGCCTCAAACCTCATCGTAGCACCTCCTATTTCTGCTGAGTAAAGCACGCCTAGGTTGTTGCTCTGCCAAAAAACCAAAAGCATCTTTTTTCCAGTTGTCCCAGGCAACCACCAAATACGGAGCCAGGCTCTTTGCAGCAGCACATGGCAGGAGACAACGGGCGTAAAGAAAGAAGAAAGGTTCTGACCAAAAGAGGGAAAACCACTTTGATCATAAAGACAGTCAAGCGCTGGAACAGTTGCCCAAAGAGGCTGCGCTGTCTTCACTCTTGGAGGTGTTCGAGATGTGACGGGATAAAGTCTTGAGCAACCAGAGTGGATAAAAGACCTCCTGAGGTTGCCTCCAATCTTAATTGCACTCAGATTCAACATCTACACACATAGAACACTCAGTGCTGTCCCAGACTCTGCTTCTGCAAGTCTCTCACCTACTTAAAAGTCTCTTAGAAAGGCTCAAAACATTAGTTACCTACACAGGCTTCAGATCAAGAAAATCAATGCTGTCTCATTGTTGATACTGCATAACACGCTCTGCAAAGGTGCCTGGCACATATTTTTGTTTTGTATTTTTGTTTGAAGGTGAGAGTTGAGAGCTAAGGTAGGCATAATTTACAGCTGACACAGTGTTGTTTTGTTTCTTGGAGGGTTTGTTTGTTGTTTGGTATGCTTTGGTTTGCGTTTTTTTAAGCTTACCTTCACCCAGGATGATGTTCTCATATTAGGCACTAAACCTGGCTACATTTAAGATGATGTGGTTATTACACGATGAGACTCCACCATAGAGTTGCATATGACATTTACAGGCCTGGAGCAAGAGACTTAACTGTTCTATTCAGTCCTTCCCAGCAACATGCAAGCAGATCAAACACAGCAAAATCCTGAAATAAAACATCAGGGTTGTGGTTTTTATTTTAATTTCCCATGACCTTGTGAAGCACGGGAAATAGTCATCCACCTACAGTCTTCCAATTGGGAAGTCTTTAAATACACAGCTCCAACTTAAGTAGTTAGCAGAGAAAAACATACACTATTTTGCATATATGGAACAAATGCAAACCAGATAGTTTTAAGAAATCAGTACAAACTTTTGTGGAAGTGGATACTTAACAGTGACCTTTCCAAAAGTCCCCCATGCACTTGGAGCTACAGGAGGATTTACACAACTGTGCTCCAGAGATGCAATGAAGTAAGAACCATGAGAAGTTTGTGCCAATAAATATTTCACATATCAATTCATATTATCGTATTTAATTTAGAGTTGGGGTTGGATTTGTTTTAACTTTTCCTTGAAAAAAAGTAATCTGTTTCCCACCAGGTCCTACTGGGATATACAGAAACTACGTTTTTGACACAGTATCTTTTTTTTAAAGCAGTACAGAAAGATCTGCTCAAACAAAATTAGTTGCCATCAGGGACGCATGAATATTAAAGTTGACTAAAGTAAAACTGAAATAGGGTAAGATGTAGTCAAGAGCTGGATGGTTTTAGGGGGAGAATTATTTGTTTTATTTTTATTATTTGTTTTATTACTATTTTATTTATTTGTTTTGGGAGGTTTTGTGGTTTGGTTTTTATTTGTTTGTTTTATCTTGGTTCTTTTGAAAGTAATATCTGGGATACAGCACATTCGAAGCGCAAAACAGGCTGCTGGAAAGTCATAATGCAAGTCTGGAGAAATTATAAAATAATTCACAAGACTTCTGGTGGTTTATAAATGGTTGCAGAAATTAATCCATTTGTGGTTTTTACTCTCCTGTACCCTTGGAGAAAGCTACATCTGTGGAACTCTAGTGGAGGAGGGTTGTATTTTTTACGTTTTTCCCCCCTTTTAAAAATATATTAAACTTATGAAAGTTCTCACAGATAAAAAACTATTGTTATAAATACATACACAACCCCTAGTCTAGACAGAAATCTCCCATTCTTTTTGTTAAAAATGCCCTCCTCTCCCTTTCTAGAGGGAGTATTCTTCAGCCTACTGAACCTACAGTAGAAAAATTTTTAAAAAAATGAATTACAGACTAACTTACTTTATCTTTGGAAATTAAGAACTAGAATCAGTACAGTTTCACTAGAAATAATCAAACCAAAGTTAAAATGGGGAAGTCTAAAATGCATACAATCTATAATTTGTTCCTTCTTCTAAAGAAACAAACCTATAAGCCTAATTTTATGGTAAAATATATTTTGTATTTCATCATCCATTCCAATCATCTCCTTCCTGATGCGCTCAATCAATGAGTCTCTCAGGAATTTGTTCTGAACATTCAGGTTTGCAATGAATCAGGATCCCAAAGTCATGAAGGCATTTTGAAGACATGAAAATTCCAAATAGTGAAGTTTTAGAAGTAGTAACTTCGGAGTGCTTCTTTGTCCATCCTTTCACTTTTTTCAACCTTCAGGGTTTACTGATTAAGTTATTATTTCCTCCACAGCTATGAATATCAGAATTTACTTTAAAAAACACTATTACAAATACCTGAGATTGCTATTTAATCCCATTACCTCCAGAAGACAGTTCTAAATAAGTGCTACAAGAGATGAAATAGCAAAGGTGGATTCAGTTGGAGGATGAAGCCAGAGTACCAGCTCATTATTCATCATTCAGGGCAGTTTCACTAAAATATTACAAAGTTTTAGGGGTTTATAATATTGTTTAAATATTAAATAGTTAAACATCAAAATACCACAAGTTTTCCACAGAAAATCTATTTTAGTATTACTCTTCCAAAGTATTAATAGCTTCATCTACCTGAGACGATACAACAGAGCAACAAGATGGACTGACCTCTTGCCATCTTTCAAACTACTTATTCTTTTGCCCTGCTGGCTTGGAAAAAGTTTTCCAGCACTTCCACTACCAAAAAGAAACTAGAAAACCCTCAACAATTTCCCTCACATAGACAAATTTAATGTTTCAGCTGTATTAGTGCACACAGCTCTCATATTAAGGTTTTCTGCACCAGCAGTTCCAGAAACTTGGAGAGTTTCCTTTGAGTCTGAGGAACAGCCTTTGGCTTGGTCTCCCTGTAGTATCCGTAAAGCCAAACTGGTTAATTATGGCCCACAGAAGTGTACTATTAGGTGGTGGAATATTGGCTGCATCTTCAGGCTCAAGAGGTTGAAATCAATACTATAAACTTCAACTGACAGTTCAGTGGCATCAACAGGCGTTGATATTAGTGCCAATAATATGCAACATCTTTACGAACAACCTGAACAATGGGGTGGAAGGTGCTCTGAGCAAGTTTGTTGCTGACACCAAACTTGTAGGGTGGGGACTGGTATGGACTGGTTGAGAGGCTGGAAGGCAGAGCTGCTATTTGTATCAGCCTCAACAGGCTGAATATGTTCATAACTTTACTAAACAAGACCCTAAGCAACGTAATGAAAAGTGGCCTCACTTAGAAGAGGGAAACAGGCCAGATGACTTTTTGAGACATGTCTTCCAATCCATATTACTGTTATGATTCCTTGTCTATTACAGTGTAATTTATTATACACCAATGCTGAAAAATCTTCAGTACCTAGCTTTAAACGTGCAGGTTGTCCATACCTGTCTCTTGTGATGAAGCTTAGCTACAGTATAACCTCACGATACTATTATTCATATTTAGGATACAAATTTACATCTCTTGAAATTAACCTGAAGTTATGCTTTTCACATTTATGTCTGAGCCACTAGTTTCGAATAGACAAAGTGGCAGAAGTTTCTTCTTGTTTTGTAGGAAACAATCAACCTATCACTTAAGTGAAAGATTTCCAGTTTGAGGATTAGATTAAGGCATTTTTCTAAAACAACAATAATTAAGTCTTTTCAGAGCAAATACTGGTTACACTGAAGCTACATACAACTTTCAAAAAAACTGTCAGGTAAATTTTGAGTATAGCTTAGCTGCATGTTCACATCAGTGCAATAATTGGTCATATCAACTCTTTTCTCCCTGTGCTTTTCAATGAAGCCAAAGTCACACAGTTCCCACTGGAAAGCAAGATCCTTCAGATATTTCAGTGTAAAAGTAGACAAATGTACAGCTGACAGGCTGTTTCCATTCTTTGCCCTACAATGTTTTTTTCCCAGATTATCTTGTCTTTTAAGTAGGCTTTAGGAACAAACAACAATGGGACAGACAGTGGTTCAGTCTTCAGTACTCCAGAAATAGCCTAGAAAGAGCACACAGGAATATTTATCTTCAGTCAACCAACATCTACATTTATTTAAGGTTATTGGCTACATGACAGACTGGCAAGAAAAGGCAGTAGCTGGCAGTAAGAACCTTTCAACCACAAATTACAACCTAACCTAAACACTTCTCTTACTTTCTGTAGAATTCAGTACTCAATAGAAGAGGAAATACTTTGCTTTCATTGCATTTATTTTCCACCTAGTAACTGTATCATTTTGGATGATTCACCCCTAAAACAGAAAAGTGAAAAAAAACAACCATACAATAATGTTTTCCAATTACACCTAACTATTAAAAGATCATTTTAAGAACCAGCCTTCCCAAAACTGCATTTAGAGATAAATGCAAAGTTAATAGAACTAGAGGGGAAATTAATGGCTTCTGATACTTTTCTGTCACTGTCCCTCCCACTCCATTAGGACCGAGTGCTGAACCGAAAAGAACTGAGTAGTATGTAAAAGAATCAGTACTTTCTGGTTGAGTCCTGTGAATTCCAGCTTAACATCTTGGTCTACAATCTGTTTCTCTATGAAGACAGACTTATTAAATTCAGTAAGAATAAAGTTATCCACATCACCCCTAAAAGAGAAATTGCACTACTTCCATATATGTTTACCACTAGAAAACTACTGCACTGCCTAGCCTTATTCCAAAACAGTGCTATCCTAGGGCACAGAGACCCCAGATTTGGAAGATGCACATGTAGTGATTTAGAAGCTGCTACAAGGGTTCTAGAATTCAAAACAAACTTAGAAATTTGTAAAGTTATATGATCTATTTGACCAAATATCTCCTTTACCTAGCAAATTGTCAGGATTTTAAAGCATATCGTTAAACATGGCAGGGAAGGGGAGGAGGGGGAAGAAGAGGCATGTAAGTTCATCGTGTTCTAAAAGAAGATGGAAAGAAACAAAGAATATGTCCTTGAATGGGTACTGCCCAGAGGCTTGGTCAAGATCAGAATTTACAAAGGCATCAACAGCAAAACAGACTGGATGTAAACAATCTCGATAAGATACTTTTATCAGAATCTGAGAATGCTTATATTGCTTCTTTCACCCTGCCATGCCTGAAGGAAGAACCATAAATGGAACTATGATGACTGAGCTATAAGACGAATGTGTTCACTAGACAGAGGAAGTAGGAGGATGGCCTGACGTACCATGAATGGTCATCCAGGTCAAATAAAATCATTTAGGTTGGAAAAGACCTTTAAGATCATCAGCTCCAACCATTAACCTAACACTGCTAAGTCTACCACTGAAACATGTCCCTAAGTGCCGCATCTAAACGTCTTTTAAACACCTCCAGGGATGGTGACTCAATGACTTCCCCAGGTAAGCATACAGTATACTGCAGGTAAAGACAATAATCTGACAAAAACATCTCCCCCCTCCATGAAATAAGTATTTCCTCTACAAAACATATTTCAGACTTCCATCATAACACAAATACCTCTGCATGGATGTTAAGGGTACCAGTGGTCAGAAATAGCAGTTTATTCCCAGTGTTTTGAACAAACACTTACTGAGACTCTTCTTTTTCCTCCAACAAAAAAACCCACGTTGCTTTATGAGAAATGTACAGAGATGTTAGAAAACGCAAAGACAGTACCTCATGAAGGGACTTTAAAGATCATCTAGTTCCAACCCCGCTGCCATGGGCAGGGACACCTTCCACTAGACCAGGTTGCTCAAAGCCTCATCCAGCCTGGACTTGAACAGTTCCAGGGATGGGGCACCCACAGCTTCTCTGGGCAGCCTGTTCCAGTGCCTCACCACCCTCATGGTGAAGAATTTCTTCCTTATACTTAAGCTAAATCTACCCTCCTTCAGTTTAAAGCCATTATCTCTTGTCCTAGCGCTACACGCCCTTGTAAAATCCCCAAGATATTGCTCAAGGCAAACTCCTGGTCAAGAGAGTCCAACCACTAGTAGAGGATTCCACTCCTCTCTGTAGTTTCCAGCCATTCAGGGAGGGATTTCAATTCCTTTGCAATGTACCCAGTAATTGCTGTGCTTGACACAATTGGCATTTAAAGTTTCCTTACGTTTTTCCAACTGGAACACAGCGACCTTCTGTCAGCATGCGCAACTCAGCACGCTGGACTATTCCAGCAGCAGGAACTCTTTCCCCACAGAAAGAGCTCATTGCTCTCTGCTTACTTACAATGCTGTGGTTCGGTGTGGCACCTACCAAGCACCACACATGCAGTGTCTTCTAAAGAGGCAGGCAGACGCCTGGTGGCAAGCCAGCAGCGCGGTTTCAAGAAGTCATCCCCTTATTGTTGTTAATAAGACAAGAGCTGGACACAGACTGGCTATACGTCCTACACCGATTCCACATTTCAGTCACTTCTACCTTTTACTCTATTAGTATCTTCAGTATTTCCTGCAAATGGGTCAGGAGACTGTTGTGTCTCAAATCTGGCAGTTTCACGTACAAAATACACAGATCTGAGTTCTTTACACCTTTTTAAATCATTCGTCATCTTGTTACTAACAAAAGAACACTTCTGAATTCAGATTACTTCCATCTGGTTAGGTGAAAATGTAAACTTTGTCTAGAAGCACACATTAAATAAAACCCAGGTATCTAATTGTCCTTCCTACATGGACCAAGACTTTGATTATATACAGACCTTTTTTAAAAAGGTAACCACAGAAATAGTTGTTACTCTTCTGGTTGGTGTTCAGAAAAAACTTACCCACACATCTACCCCAGCAGAATCCTCCAGTGTAAACAGTTGCAAAACTAAAACTGCACTTTCACCAGGGCAGCTTGTTTTGCTTGGAGCAGGACAGAAGAATTACTAGAACAATACAAAACATAACTTTCATCTTATACGTGGGTCCTCACAAAGCACTGTCAGTATAGCAGAATGGGAATTCTATGTGTTTCTTGGATAGATACCAGCACAGCTGCAAATGAGAAATACATTGCAAGTAAACTTGACACCTGCATCAAGTGAACACCGATGAACTGAGAAAAACTCTCTAACATAACTAAACACAGTTACAAAGCTTAATATTAAAAAAAAAGAAAACTTATATAGTAATGATAATTACATACAATTTAGTAACCTTTCACAACCTGAAGAATTGTAACAGGTAAACAAACCCCAAACCCCACAGTGCTTAATATTCAGACTGAAATCAACTTTCAAGATACAACAAGATATCAAGAAACTACTTTACAACTACTGCAAAGGAAAAAAGTTGCAAGTTGGAGAAGAGGAGACTGAGGGGCGACCTCATTAACGTTTATAAATATCTAAAGGGTGAGTGCAATGAGGATGGAACCAGGCTCTTCTCGGTGACAACCAAAGATAAGACAAGGGGCAATGGGTACAAACTGGAACACAGGAGGTTCCACTTAAATATGAGAAGAAACTTCTTCTCAGTGAGGGTGACAGAGCACTGGAACAGGCTGCCCAGGGAGGTTGTGGAGTCTCCTTCTCTGCACACATTCAAAACCCGCCTGGACACCTCCCCGTGTAACCTCATCTGGGTGTTCCTGCTCTGGCGGGGGGATTGGACCAGATGATCTTTTGAGGTCCCTTCCAATCCCTGACATTCTGTGATTCTGGGATTTCAGAAGCCATTTTCAAAAGCCACTATTACTTAGATAAGCACTGCTGCTGAGAAGATAAAAAACAGCCTTTACTTCTGTCACAATGGCCTCTAAATACAAAGTGTTACCGCTACTCCCAACCTGTCACCATCTGTTTTTACAGCTTCCCCAATGGTTTCTATCCTCTACCAACTTCAATACAAAATACATTTAAGACACAGAACGTCATGACCTAGCTATATTAACTTGCTATTGAACAGAAATTAACCATTAATGAATAATGATCTGCTAACATTCTTCATGACTATTTCAAGATAACTAAGGCAACAAAAACTTTTACTTTCCTTATTCCACCACATTTCATATCATTCAATTCTCCAGCTGCATTGCAGCTGCAATTAGATGACACTTCTTTGGGGAAACAACTGGGTTTATATTCCGTTTGAGGCAGAGAAGCTTCTAGGCACTATGTATGTTCTGTGAGTGGATTTTGTTGACAGCTACCCATTTTAATTTCAAAGTATCAGAATCTCCTATCATAGTTCTCCACCAGAGTAGCATACTGATCATAAAAGGGAGATGCTTAGCATAAAATGGTTATCCCGTTCTAGATAAAGACTATTCTCCTGAAAAATAAGACAATCGAACACACAGTAAAGCTCTAACAGAACATCTCCTGAAAAGTGATTTTAAAACAGAGCACTCATAGCTCTGTGTGGTGTAAGATGTTAAATTCAGTGCGTACTACTACCCAGCCACTATGTATAGCACAGTAAAGCATGAGAAAGACAGCAAGAAACTAGAGTGCTGTAGATTACTTCAACAAATCACCACCTATATCACAGCCTTCTTTTGTCCAAGAACTTCAACTGACCACATTGAATCAGTGCTTTAAAATATTTTCTTATTAATAAATGGATATATGAAAGACAGTACAAGTAAATACTCTCCAAAACATTCATTGGTAAGTCGTCACTCCCATTTGACACCGGAGAGAGTTTTTGAAGCTGTCCAACATCAGGAATGACCTAGTGTTCTCCAGTTAAACAATTCCTAGGAATGCACTTGGTAATGATTAAAAATGATTAAGAAATGTGAAATACTGAACACAGTAAGCTTTGCATTAGTGTATGCCACTCAAAAATGCAACATGTACTACTAGCAAGTTTCCCCAATACTACCTTGTACAACAGGTATCTACATTTATTAAAATTTGACCCCAAAAATGTGATAGAATGCTTAAAACTAGTTATAGAAGTAATTAGTATCAAGGTACAAGAAGTTTCCAAGTGCCAACATCTGGCAACAGGCAGCAAAGTCATTAGGCCCTCAGAAACATGGCAACGGGCGAAAACTTACTTCTCAAAGCCTAAATATGTTAACCTTAATAAATAAACTGTCCTTAATAATGCAGCAGAAACTACAGCAGTATATTCCCACATCAGACTCTAATGGCTGCTGAGTGAGGAATGCGTTTTCCTGGAAAGCAAACAGGTTTTGAGCAACGCTTACACAAAACAAACAAGCAAAAACCCCAGCAACCACCAAACTAGCAAATTCCAAACCACATCACCCAAAAACTACCAAAAGAACACTAGTTCAGAAAACTCGTTCAGAGAACAAGGACACTAATCTCAAAGAACAAAAAAAGACATCACCCAAACAAGCATGACTGGGGATGGGGTACACAGCAGAGGGCCCTAAAATATGATGATGCACAACGCTTGCTGCAAGGTGCAAACCCATTATTAACCGGGTTAAGACTAGTTTACTTAAGGAAGTAAAGATACAGCATCTGAAGAGTTCCTGTAAAAGCACAGGGGGCTCATATTTAGGGGGCTTTGTATAAAACAAACCACAGTCTAGGAAGCTTGCATGCTCTGAAGCCAGAGAATTAAAGAACTCACTTGTACTTCTCACTTCACAAAGCAAGAATATTGAATATCGAAAAAATATTGAAGACCTATGCAAAAACACTTTACTTCAATCTAAAGACATGCAAGTAATTATCCTCAAAACCCACAACTTTAAAGACTTCTACTGTTCTAAAACTCATTCCTGACCTTCTGATACCTTCTCGCACGAAAGCGTGACCTGTAAAAGTGTATAGGATGTCACAAAAAATGGATTACTGACTTCAGGTATGGGTAACATCTTTTCATCTTCTGCTGCTTTAGAACCAAAGATCTTACCTTCTAGTGTTATTTTAATAATCTACAATGTTAACCAAAACAGGAACTACAAGCTTTTTTTACAGGGATGGTGGTCATCATGATGAGTGCAACATTGTGGACTAAAACCCAGCTTTCTTCAAAGTTTCCTGTGGCCTTTTTTATTAACTGCAAAAAAAGCTAAATACTTAGTTATCATTCTTCGGAATTCCTCTAGGAGCATTATAAATCAATGCCAGATTTTTATACTAGTAGCAAACCACAGAGGACAGTGGTGTTGGCTGATAAAAATATCTTCCCCCGTCTTCAAAAAAATGCTCTTTAAACCACTACATTTTTTCCAGTGCAGGAAATTCTTTTGGGTTCCAAACTGGATAATACTTACACCTGAACATCTAGTCAGAGCTGATAAATCAGCTCTCTCTCGTTACTATTGTTTTGACCATTCTTTAGCAAGGCACGTGTCTCAGTTTGATCTTCCAAAATCCCTAGAACTCACCTTCTGCCAGTGGGAAGGCAATTAAAAAAAAAAAAAAAGTCACAGGTCGTGACAGGTCTGACTTATTTAGAACAAGCAGCACCTCTCCTGTCGGGACGCCGCACCGTACCCACCACTGTGCAGCCTCCCCGCAGCCCACCACGCTCTTCCACACGGTGCGGTGGCGATCCCTCCCCACGCCGCCAGCCCACGCCAAGGCGCCGGCACGGGCAGGACCGCTCCGCACAACCGCACCGGAGCGCAGCGCCGCGGCCCCGCGGGACGAGCCCGGCCCCGCGGGACGAGCCCCC
>VWYH01010298.1:72053-142221 GCA_013399365.1 Pampusana beccarii
ATATTCCAGATGTGGTCTCACCAGGGCAGAGTAGAGGGGAAGGAGAACCTCTCTCGAACTACTAACCACCCCCCTTCTAATACACCCCAGGATGCCATTGGCCTTCCTGGCCACAAGGGCCCAGTGCTGGCTCATGGTCATCCTGCTGTCCACCAGGACCCCCAGGTCCCTTTCCCCTACCCTGCTCTCCAACAGGTCATCAGACATCAGAGTCTTCTCTTGCACAGAAAATAATTATATATGGTATATAATTGTATATGGTAGCTTGGAAGCAGGGGCAGAACCCTATCCGTGCAGAGCTGAGGAGAAGAGGTTGAGGATGCTGCAGAAGGATGTGTGGGTGGTGTGCTGCGGGTGCTTGCAAGGCAGTGAAGAACGAGGAGAGGCTGCAGGGGGCAAAGAGAGACCTGCGGGGACCCCCCAGTGCACAAAGTGCCCTGGTTACAAAGCGAAGCAGCGCGCTTATATGGAGATCACATTGAAAGGAGGTTGAACAAGCAGGTGTTCTGGCATTTCATCCAAGTTCAGTGCTGCTATGAACTGCTGGCTCAACAAGGTTTGATACAGAGAATTGATTTTTGTTTTTTTTGCTTTCCCCCCCTCTCCACTGTAGCAGAGCCATCCTGTGGGGCTTGCTGAGGGTCTGCACACCTGTCCGGGCAGTACGGGAGTGCTCGCTGTGCAGCAGGTCCCTGCCTGCCCTCACCGAGGGGTCCCCCAGCCCCACCGACCAGCCCTCCTTGGGCTGCAGCTCTGCCACCCCATGGGGTGGGTTTCCTCTCACCCACCCGGCTGAGCGCTCTCCCCAGGGTGTTAAAATCATGCAGCTCCTTTGGCAGGCTTGCAGCATAAGGCGTTTAAAAGGTGTCCTTGCCGCCTTCAGACTAACTCGGTGTCTAGTTTGGTTTGTGATTGCTGTTCTCTGCCGCGCTTCAATCTGTCACAATAGAACCGGCTTAACTTACAGAGGAGGCAGAATTTCCTCGAGTCGCTGTCGTTTGACTCACTCGTACGTTTTATTGTTGAAGGGAGGGGGATGGCGGGGAATAGAAAAAAGCGGGAAATCAGAGCAACCCGGTCCGGGGGGTGTCCGGACCTCGCTGCCCGGGTCAGAGCGGCCGGGGCGGCCCCTGGGCCCGGAGAGCCCGGGGGAGCCCGGCAGGAGAAGCGAAGCCGTCTGGTGCCACCTCCCGGCTCAGCCGCCCGGCCCCGGGCCCGCCTACAAACTGCTCTCGGTGTCACTGTCCCCAGGAGGGACCTGGTAAGGTTATACGGGCACTCAGTGCCCCTCCCCCCGCACCCTTTCCGTTTGAAATAGATTTGCTCTTTTTTTTTTTTTTTTTTTTTTTTTTTTTTTTTTTTTTTTTTTTTTTTTTTTNCGGAGCTAAATTCTCATAGTAGAAGCCCATAGTGATAACTCCCCTATTTTCATTTTCAAGGCCAGGCTGGACGGGGCTCTGAGCAACCTGATCTAGTTGGAGATGTCCCTGCTCATTGCAGGTTGGGGTTGGACCAGATGAGCTTTGAAGGTCCCTTCCAACCCAAACTATTCTATGATTCTATGATTCACGGAGCACTGGCATTTTATACGAGGGGAGCTGAGGATGGGTTACTAGGCAATATACTTAACATAACCTATAGCCGTGGATTAAGTGGGAGGAAATAACTTTGTTACTTTTCATTCAGTTAAAAATAGAGGTGAGCTGATAACAGCTGGAGAGTCGTGCCTGTGGTACCAGCAGTTGATGTGACTGTGGATTTTTATTTCTAAACAAGCTTTTTTTCATTAAATCTTTCTGGGCGCTGACTAGACTGTGCATCTACACGTGTATGTTATGTAAATTTTGTGTAAATGCGCATTGAATAGCAGCTGATACAATGAAGTCATGGTCTTTTATTTGGAAGACTTGGGGTGCAGATCCCAACCACTCACAGAGAGCAGTAGCTTTATTTTAGCTCTAATGTAGCAACTCCCTCAGACCAGGCCTGTCCTGAGGCAGAGACATCATTAAAACAGGGGTATATAACATAGACACAAATGATGGCAACAGGGCTCTTAAGAAGAATTCAGCCCAGTGAATCTCTGCCCAAAGGAATCCGTAGTGGAGCAGGTAGAGACCAGAAAGATGGGACCATGGAAATAAACAGGTTCTGCTCACCCCCCGCCCCCCCATGTTTTGTTTTGTTTTGTTTCCCCTCCAGCAAATGAAACAAAGGGAAAAGACCACACTGGGAGATGATTTGTGCCGCCCTGGCCAACTGCTGCAAAGCTTTAATAGGTTTGCACAACAGACGCGTAGAACCCACGTAAGAAGGGTAAAATAATTAGAGTTGGAATGTGGGGCTTTTGTCCCTGCTGTAATTACCCCTGGGCCACATCAGAAACATTAGACGTCCAACAGGTGATGATGCTTTTAGATGGAAGAACTGAACAGTTCCTCCTTTCTCTAAAGGCTACATACTTTTCCTATCTAATCAGTAACACAAAATGGGGAGGTGCTGACACAGGCAAGAATAGCTGATGACTTCACCAGTGTGGCAGCGGCTCTGCCTTCAAAGTGCGAGCAGCTCGCTGTGGGTTTAGGAGGTTTTGTGTGTGCTTTTCATTTTTATTTTAATTCTGTCTGCTGTGCTGGACCCTGCAGTCAATCACTTTGGGACTGCTCTAGTCTTACTTTAAACCCATGCTGAGGCAGAGTGTGGTATTTCTTGCTATTACTCTCTAACAAACCCCAACTGCTGCTCTTGCAATCAAAACAAATGTAAAGCAAATAACTCCAGTTACCAGCATTTTTTAGCCTTGTTATTAGTGGCTTTGACCTAAGAACTCAAGGAAGCTGAATCACCATAGCTAAATGTTAGCATTGTGTACATAACCATGAACAGCGAGAACTTGTTCTGAAAAACTTAAGCGAATCCAATCTTTAATTCCCCAACAGACAGACTGGATATTCCTACATGGGAAAAACCTGCCATTTCATAAAGGTGACCAGCAGAGCGACAACCAAACTATTCTAAGATTTAAAAAAGGTGAGAAAGCATCTCTCTATGATGCAGTTACAATTGTTTCTCAATCCTCTATAAAATTAAGCTCCACAAGAAATTCTGTAATGTTCGCATGGCTGTGGAGCTTTTCCTTTTTAAACTGTGCATTACATAGTGAATTTGTGCCATGTTTTGCTGTGACAGTCCTCTGCACTGGAGCTGGAAATCAGATTTCATTTATAAACGCATATTAACCTCGCAGTTGCACAACCAAAATTACCTGCTGCCCCACACTTCATCACGTCAAGTTGGAGAAGCTGAAGCTGTTAACATCGCTAGAAGGGGAGAAGCGGTTTGCGGTGCCACTCAAGTGTGGCTGCCCACCCCTGCCACACGGGACAGGCTGGAGGCCACGGCTCTGAGAGCCATGGGTCCCCTCACCCCACGGAGGGTCTGGGGCGCTATTGGGGGGCCCCAGCCGGAGCTGCTGGGACCCACGGCTGCACCGCCGCAGGTTTGGTCACCTCTGCTTAAGCTGCTGCCACAAGGCTACACGCAACACGATAAACGGGTGAGTGTTCCTTCTCGGAGGAGCTGGTGTGTTCCACAGGTGGGTGAGACCGCAGGGTGCCCATAAGGGAAGCGTAAAGTGCCAGCTGCGCAGTCATGCCATTCCCAGGGTCATCCGGATCAAGTAAAAGCCAGCGTAAGGATTATTTTCATCATCACAACTTCATTTAGCAAGAAATTAATACCTGATCTGAGCAGCAGTGCAAGCCAGAATTCACACTGTCGCTAACTTTGGGCAGTTCTTCTCTGTTCAGGAGTTTGGATGCGACTGGGGCCCTGAGCTCTGACTTCTGACCAGTTTTGTTCTGATGTGTCCCCTGCCTTTCTCCACGTGAACTGTTCCCTTTCTGACGTGGTGTTGCCTTTTCACGCCCAGCATCGCGGCATGCTTCCTAGCATTTCTTTGTGTAGATTTCCCATCTACCATGGGAGCGCAGAGCAACAAAGATGATGAAGGGAGTGGAGCATCTCCCTTATGAGGAAAGGCTGAGGGAGCTGGGTCTCTTTATCTTGGAGGAGACTGAGGGGTGACCTCATTGATGTTTATAAGTATGTGAAGGGTGAGTGTCACGAGGATGGAGCCAGGCTCTTCTCGGTGGCAAACAATGATAGGACAAGGGGTAATGGGTTCAAGCTGGAACACAAGAGGTTCGACTTAAATTTGAGAAGAAACTTCTTCACAGTGAGGGTGCCAGAGCACTGGAACAGGCTGCCCAGGGAGGTTGTGGAGTCTCCTTCTCTGGAGACATTCAAAACCCGCCTGGNGAGTTAGGTTATGGTTGGACTCGGTGATCCTGAGGGTCTCTTCCAACCGAAATGATTCTATGATTCTCTATGAATTATAACTGCTCTCTTTGGAATCTGGCAAGGAAATAGCAAAAGTCTGAAAGCGCTGTGTATTCGGAGCTAGGGAGGTCCAGAGGGAATTGTTTATGGTGAGGGAGAGAGGCTGGGCAAAAAAATGAAGTTCCAGCTCCCAAGTCTTTTCTTCCGGGTAACTGAAAATCAAAGTTGCTGTTCTGAATTACCGATTATGCTCCTTAAGGAGGCCTGCCAGAGGCAGCAAGAATACATTTCTCATATGCAAACTGTCTGCTAAATAATAAAACAGTCCTCCACTACCCCTTTTCTCTCTGTGATAGCCAAATTTTCTGAGGATGTGTTTGATCTGCAACATGATCGGTGTAGTAAGACGGTGACACAAGTTTAGCAGTTGCTTCTTGAGATCCGGTTAATATCGCGTAACAAACGGTTCTCAGATTCTGCACACAGACAGGTTTATGTAAAATATATAAACATTTGTCCAAGTTGTTACAGATTGCATAAATATGGCATTTTTACTGTTGCATTTACAGATGTGCATGTACAACGATGTGCAAATAATCACAATTTGATTACAATCTTTTAAAGGTACTTGAACCTTGCATCCAAGTAACGCAATGAATGAAAAATGCCCACCGAAGGATTTAAATAGCAAACTTATAACATGGTTTAAATTCGTAACAAATTTCAATGTCTTCTCAGTAAAACTTTCACACATTTAAAATAGTTTGTATTCATTTTATTTGTATATGTCAAAATACATTTTTTTTTCNATGAATTATAACTGCTCTCTTTGGAATCTGGCAAGGAAATAGCAAAAGTCTGAAAGCGCTGTGTATTCGGAGCTAGGGAGGTCCAGAGGGAATTGTTTATGGTGAGGGAGAGAGGCTGGGCAAAAAAATGAAGTTCCAGCTCCCAAGTCTTTTCTTCCGGGTAACTGAAAATCAAAGTTGCTGTTCTGAATTACCGATTATGCTCCTTAAGGAGGCCTGCCAGAGGCAGCAAGAATACATTTCTCATATGCAAACTGTCTGCTAAATAATAAAACAGTCCTCCACTACCCCTTTTCTCTCTGTGATAGCCAAATTTTCTGAGGATGTGTTTGATCTGCAACACGATCGGTGCAGTAAGACGGTGACACAAGTTTAGCAGTTGCTTCTTGAGATCCGGTTAATATCGCGTAACAAACGGTTCTCAGATTCTGCACACAGACAGGTTTATGTAAAATATATAAACATTTGTCCAAGTTGTTACAGATTGCATAAATATGGCATTTTTACTGTTGCATTTACAGATGTGCATGTACAACGATGTGCAAATAATCACAATTTGATTACAATCTTTTAAAGGTACTTGAACCTTGCATCCAAGTAACGCAATGAATGAAAAATGCCCACCGAAGGATTTAAATAGCAAACTTATAACATGGTTTAAATTCGTAACAAATTTCAATGTCTTCTCAGTAAAACTTTCACACATTTAAAATAGTTTGTATTCATTTTATTTGTATATGTCAAAATACATTTTTTTTTCCAAAATAGTGGGTTTTGCAACTAGTTTCATGCAGATACAAGGTCTGCTCAGTACTACCAATAAAATCAATATAGCACAGTAGCCATTCATTTTTTTAGATATAAAGAATAAATAACCTAAATATAAAACACTAAAATATTAGAAACACGTATTTAATCATTCACAGGCACCCAAACTTTACCCAATATAATCCAGAATATGCCTAACTGTCTTGTAACAGAACTCAATATGTTGCAGCCATTCAATTCTTTATTTTATGTTAGCGTCAGACAATGGAAGTCCCTATGGTTCAGACCCACCTCTCATACAGATCAATTACAATAAGATATCTCAAACTATCTGTGTACCTTTAAAATCAAGAATCCTGAGCTTGGTAGTAAGAGCATAACCTTACATCTTCAAAAAACCAATCAACAGAGAGAGGACATCATGTCTTCCTTACCAAAACGTATCCCGGCCCCATAAAACTAACCCCCACCCCCCAAGTAGGCAGTAGAACACAATGACCTTTTTAAATGAAGGGGTACAAATTCACATTTAATATAGTATACAATATAATCAATAATACAATAGCTACTACAAGCTTTACAATGTACAATTTGTTTTAATGGCTGACCTGTTCAGTGGTTTTAGGCAATAAACTATGTGCCATTAGGATGTCGTATTTTGAATGGTTTAGTGAAAATATAAAAGCTGTTTCTAACAAAAGCGATTTCACTTAAGTACTTTCTTTTTGTTTTTAAAGGCCACTGAAATGTATAAAATGGTCTGACATGATGGTGTTATCAAATTGGATGCCTTCTCACATGGCAACAACAGTGCATATAAACATTAATGTGAGTGTAATGGGTTATGTTTTTCAAATTATTTAGTACATTACTTTGGCTAGCACAACAGTTTTGGACAGCACTCAGATAAATACAGGTATGTGAAATGTAGTGAAGCAGTTATATTTATGCAATTTTTTATTATGGTGAACACTATCAAATGAAAAAAAAAAAAAGGGAGGAAAAGATAATAAAGTATTTTATATAGTTTAGACCTTTTGTAAAGATAGGGCTCCATACAATGTACAATGCCTAAATTCTTTATACCATAAAAATTAATGAACTTTGTTAAACACACTATTCTGGAGTAGCCTAATTTGCATTAACAGACATTGCAATAGGGAAATATATTCAAGCATGCCACGTGGTGGTCTGAAAAATCAAACCAGTACACATTTATATATACAGCATCACTCAGTACCTGCTCAAATGAATGTGACGATTACAGGATCTAACATCTCTCACTACAAACTTTTTTTTTCTTTTTTTTTTTTTTTAAAGTGACCAATAAAGGCAGAAAACAGGACTCTTAAAATATTTCTAGTTTCAACTGACTTTTAAAGCATTTTGTATAGGAAATAAATGCATATTGCACAAACAGTGAAAGCAAATGTTCCACCAAACATCTCTGTTCCAGGTGGCTGGACAATACAGTTCTAGGTAGCTACACAAATATGTAATTTAAAAGGGTGTGTGGTCTCTGCAAATGGTAAAGCTGTGAAAACACTGTACAAGAAAATCTGGTACATGAATAATTAGAAGGGAAAAAAAATCCAAACTTAAGATTTAAAGAAAAACTGAGTATAGAAAAAAACTGGGAATTGTGGCACAACAAAAACATTATTGAGTAACTGTCTTCTGTGAGAGCTGAAAGCTTTTGTTGATGTAAAAGTGTTTATGTACAACTAAGGCTTACTGGTTAAATATCTGAGGCGTATCTGGCCTTGAACACTTTCCTTATAATGCTGTAGCTGTAAACAAGATTTCTCAGTCATTTTATCTTCTCAGCAGCTGCTTTTTAACAGAAACAATGATCTTGATACAAAAAACCACACAGGTAAGAGGGCGTTTGGCAGGATATCTGAAAATGACAGTCTCCAAGGGATCTTCCCACACTTCCAGTGACTGCCATACTGTGGTCCACTGGAGCTACTAGTGATGTGCAATACCGTTATCTGCTGCTGTAGTAAACCCTTTATTTGGAAAGTTTGCTTATAACTCTGATCAAGGCCCCGTTTTCATCTTTTAGCCTCTGGTTGTCTGCCTTCAGGTCTGGTAGCATCTGTGAAGAATGAAACACGAAGGTTATTTGCTGTTAAACCGCAAGTCAAAGCAGCAAGACTAGACAAGCGCTGGGGATAAAAATCTTTATTCGGCTTAAGCATCTTGGCAGTTCTCTCCCTTTGCATTAGCAGTTCAGAAAAATCTCACCTTTTAGCACGATACAGTTAAGAAGTATAGAGATCAGGAGTTTTCATTTGCTTGGACTAGAGGCACCAAAACTCAGTGGTGCAGATGACAAGCCTCTAAAAAAGCATTTATAGTAGCAAGAGGAAAGTAATTAAATGCTTCAAATTTCACTGCAAAACAAACAAGTGTTAATTACCACCAATTTAAAGAGGCTTGTCTATACTGCACTTGCACAGTTTCAAAAATAACATGCTGTGGCTAAGCTTATCTACCGCTGTGCTCTCGGATGATTTCATCCTGATCACATACGGTGCGATTCAGCTTGTTAGCTCATAGCATTAATCTTCCAAACTCGTGTTGAAGCACACATCCTATAATTTGCGATCTTATCCCTGAATAGCACGGTTCACGCAAGATCAGATCGCTGAAACACCAGGCTGCATTCCCAGGCATCCAGGTTAGGAGACGGCAAGTCCAGGTTGCCACACGGGATGGTGACACACAAGCGCAAAAGCTGGAAGGCAGAAGGCAAGTGAGGTGAGACGGACAGGATCGGACAGGAAAGGAGGACAAGTCAGTGCACAGAGGTTTGTACTGGGAGAATACGACTTGTCGGAGGAACCAGAAGTAAGCTCGGCAGTTCTCCGTATCTACATTCGCACACTGATAACAAACCACCTATAATAACTCAGGGCTAAGTGACGTGTATGGTTCCCAGCAGCAGGTTTACACAGGAGGAAACAGCCTATTCCTGCACAGCGGTTATTCAGTAACCTCGAGTGCGAGTGCACGCAAGAGGTCTAAGTCCAGCTAGTGACCTATGTAACAACTGCTACACAATTCTTCATGATGAAATTTCCTTGCCCCTAGTTTTGTTTTCATTTTATTCAAGCAAAATTATACTTTCAACCCCATTACATTCAGAACATTATTATGGAACACAAAGAACTGAGAAGTTTAAAAACGCAGGGTTAATAAACTGTGCATTACACTAGAGGCTTCAATTACGCATCTCCCCTAAAGGATTCCTGTCCATACTCAGTTCCCCAAACAAAAGACCCTTTCACAGACTGAAACACCATGGTGCACTGAAAATGACTGAGGTTATAGGATCTCGAGTTTATTTACCTGCCAATACCAAAGTATGTGAAAGGAAGACGACAGATCGTAAGAGGAAAAAAGGTGGTCTCTACAATTAGAGTAAGTAAAAATCCTGTTAACCTGGATTCCCGTTGTGCTCCATGGTGGAGCTTTGGGCAAGCCACCTAAACCCAGCTCTTCACAGAGTCTGAGGGAAGCTGCCTTTACAGTCAAGTGGGGGCTGTGCTCCGAACAGAAAGTGCTGTAAAATGCCCATTCCTTGCAAAAACCATGTTAAGGTATTTGAAATTGGGCAACACAAGTCATCATTTGGCAATTATCAACTATTATCTGTGTGAGGGTTTCTAAGCTGTGAAAAACAACTACTGTTGTCTGGGATACACGTGCTGGGGGTCATGTCCAGATAACAGGCACGTGTACCGTGCATTTGTGCACGCACCTGTAATACCAGGATAAACCTGGGGTTGTTTCTATGATATCCATCTGCAAACAACGAAAAAAATGTTTGGTCAGGCAAAGCAACTAACACCTTTCTTTCCTTCTTCTCATTCTGTTACAGACTTCATACCAAAGATCCTGGGTGAAACCACAACAGCCTTCTTCTAGCCACGCACAAGGGAGTCTGGTTTTGTTCTTGTTCAATGGGTCTCTCAACAAGTGTTGTCATGTACACTTTCTGATGAAACCTCAAAGTAACTCCAGGAATTTCACAGTTGTTAGGGAAGTTCCTTTTCCCTATGATTCCCCAACACAGTCCTCTTTCAGCTGACTAGGGAGCTGCAGCCCATAATGCTTAATTACATACAGGCAGACCCACAGAGAGTTATATTTTGTGGTGAACTGTTTTAACAAAAAAAGCTGCTGTTCAGATTTAGAGCTTTAACATAATCCAGCAGCATTATATGTCTGCAAATCGCTGTAGATATATTTTAATCCTGATTAAGATAATAGGTGGAATAGGTATTAAGAAAATATTTTCTCTTTTGTCGTGAGTCTGTTAAAGCATAAGGGAAGACTGGTAGGAGACAAAAGCAGTTATGAGTAATAGGAGACTGATCAGGAAAGATAAGCTCAAGTAACCTAAGACACTTATGCTTCTCATCTATACTAATCCCCACATACTTAAACCCTAGCCAAACACATTTACACCACTTTCTTGGAGCAGCGCATTCCTGTGGCACTCAAACTTTTCATGAGGTGACACCACACACCTTTAATGTGCAGAGGCATGAAAAAAAGGCTTTGCAGTAAATTCTGTAAAATTACAGTTACATGCTGTACTTAACACTTTGAATCCCAATTCGCTTCTCACTAAAATAGCAAAGTATCTTCCTGTGATGAGACTCTTGAATAGGATTACAAATGTGCTATCTTGCCTATCTGCAATATACGGCCAGCTGGTAACTTTGCGGTGCTGTCCTTGAGCAAATAATTATTCAGTAATCACCTGACATACGTGAAGCCAACTCAGATCCCTACAGTAATAATATCTGTGTTTGCTGGAATATTTAACAGGTTTTACATACAAAGCAGCTTTGTAAATTAAGATTACAAAAGGCTCATGAACTCTTAAGGTGCCTGTTCAGATTGATCAGGCACAGTGCTATGGGTTAAGCCATCATCATAACATCAAACCTCCCTGCTGTGTTTCCTTTTCTTTTACCAGCCAGGCTCCTCAAGCTCCACAAAGATCTGCCATTGAAAACTCCCCCTACAAAAAGGAAAGCTGAATGGTTTTCTGTGGTTTAACACCCTGAACTGGCTTAGCAGGGTTAAAGGAATGCCAGTGCTAGCAAAAAAAGAGGGTTTAGACATGTGGCTGTGGACAGCAGTTATCAGATTAGCTCAGCTGTGTTGAAAAACCACACTGTGAGCTGAAGCTGATGTAAGATGGGCCGCCCTAAAGGGACAGCTCTCCCTTCATGGGGAGCAGCTCCTGAAGCTTTCTGCCCGTCAGTTCAGTGATTCAACAACGCTGGGGTGAGACCGAGCAAATCATACAGCGAATAATGGGATTTGTTTTCAGCGAGCTGACTTGACTCACTCAGCAAGGGTTAACAGAAGGGAACACTGAGGAATGAAGGACCTGGACCACGAACAAGCTTTCTGTCCACATCCTGTTGTTAGACCAACTCCAGGTAGACACAGAAGCCAAACGATAAACCTTCTCTTTATTTCATGTCTCTTAGTGGGGAAAAATCTCAGATGGGACTTTGAGCAGAATGACAAAATGTGTTTTATGCCTTGCTTCTCGGGGAGAAAGGGGGCAGGTGAGGCGAAGCAGTTTAGCAAGAATGACTGTGGAAATTTTTTTTTTTTCACCTACAGATCTTAAAAGTTCAGTGAAACCTCCACCCTATAGAGCTGTTAATATTAGCGGAGGAAAAAAAGGCACATAGATTGATGTGGAATGAAACCACATTTTGTTCCTCACAGAAGTTCTGAATCTTCGGTGCGTTTCTGAAGCAGCCCTGCAATAACATGAAGGACAACAAACTGTCATTTTTTTCCAATATGAAACTCAAAGCAGTTCACACCTTTAACAGAAGAGGGCTGAGCCAAATGACCTAGTACGTATGAACCAATCTGACACACCAGACAGGTGTTTTTCGTGTGTGTGTTTGTACAGTTCTTGCATGATAGGATTCTGGTCCGTGACTGGAATGCCTACATATATAGCAATACAAATCTATGACCTTAAGTAAGTGGTAAAACTGGATATTTCAAGATGTCTAGATAAACAGAAGAATTGGCCAGAATCACATGGAAGTTCACATGTGAAAATATTAATCAACTTGAAGCTCCGATGCATTTTTCAAAGGGAAGAGTTTGGTCCCCTCTAAACACGAAAACACACAAACCTAAGAAATAAAGTTGCTAATGCAACTGTTTGGGAATGCACAGTACTGAAGCCACTTCTCGAATGTTCTTTGATTGCATCAATTCTGTGCACTTCAGTTATACTGCAGCAGAAAGCTCAATTCTTAATTTCAATCTATCAGAGGCAGATCTATTTGAGCATTCACTCCAACACCGAAACACGGGAGTGACTTCGGGGTTTTCTAGCGCAAACTCAAGCCCTTTCAATTGTTGCCAAGGTTTTAACATGTCAAAGGCCTCCTGGATCACTGCCAATGTATCTTCGAGTCTATGGGATGAGCTCCGGTGCTAGTAAGGACAACACCACACCAAACCAACGCGTCCGCGACACCTGTAGTTGGTAGACCGGACACCATGCTTTAGCCACGCTTCCACAACCAAGCAGCAGTCAGTCAGTGTCTGACACACAAGTGTTAATAGTCAAATTCTACCCAAGCACAAACTGAACGCCAACACCTGCCTGGCTACACAAAGGAGAAGGCAGAAATTACAAGTCCACAGAGCGCAGTTGCCTACAGGACTCTGACAGCTTGGCAACCACTCGGGTCAAGGCCCTATTCTCTGTCACCAGTCGCTCATTTATGTGCCTCAAAGATTGAATCTGCTTTATTTGTTGCAGGTTCTGCAGGAATCAAAGAAATAGGAGTGAAAACAAGAAAACAACATGTATACTATGTTTAAAAGAACTAGAGATGAGCAGAATGGAAAGAAAACTTAGAAGAGACAGTCCTGTTTAAAGTAGATAAGTCGCTGTGAAAGGAAAGTATCAAACAAGTGGCACATTCTTGAAAAGCAATCTAAGAACCAGCAGTGATTAGTCACAGCCTTCCGAAACAGTCCAGGATACATTAACAATGAGAGCTATTCCTGGAATTCTTTACTTAACATCCTAATTGCACAGTCTAAATCTCCTATTCAGAAGTCTGTAAATAATGGCACATTTAACATACATTTTTACATGGCAGTGTAACAAATGATAGGAAGATTACTTAGTCTTTAATTCAAAACTTGCACATATTGCTTATTGAAAGTAAGCTTTTGAAAAAAAAGGCATTATATTTGCATTCTCTATTTTTCTTGGAAGCCCAGCCTTCCCTAAAAAGAATTTGGAGGTTGACGATAGAAGGTCACGTCCTGTCCTCCACTCTTAGACGCAATTATTTTCCTATACCACAGTTTGCTTTCTACATAATTCACTTCTAAAGACCCCTCCAGGAAACAGAGACATTGTGTCCTCCTTTACAACAACCATCTTGGCCTGAATCCAAGGGAGCTGGAGGCATCGTGGTTGCCTTCTGCCTACATCTGCCTGTCAGTTTCAGTTATTTCAACAAAACTTCATGTGTGTGTTTTAATCAAAAGTATTTGGAAGTCAGTGCCATTTCCAAGCAGCAGAGGGAGCTCAAAAACGAGCTTGAAAGGAAACTTTTTATTAGTCAGTGACAAATATCAAATGTCAAAACACTGGTAATTCTTTAAAATTTTGGAGCGTAAGAATGTTTTCTATTTCATCATGTTCCACTAGTTTTCTAGTCATACTTGACTTTATCAATTTGGTTGGCCCTGTCCAATATTATATGCGAGGACATAACAGAAAACAAACCTGCCAAATTTCTCACCCTTCTTAATCGTATCTAAGCACTTAACGTTGATAAACCAGGAAATGAGAAAAGTTATACCGACATGGTTAAAAAAAAAAAAGCCAGAGATGGATTAAAAAATGTTTTGCTTCTGGGATTCAGTTTATACATAGTTGAAAAAGTGCATGGGGTAAATCTTACTTATTTGTCAACAGCTGAAATCTACCTACTGCTTTTTGTAAGCTAAAAACTGATTATTATTTACTCGATACAAATGAAAGCTTTTCTTTTGATACAGGTAACATGCTGTCTCATCCATAATTTAAAGAGCATGAGACGCAGGTTGAAGCAACATTTAATGCTCAAATATCTATGGAATTATATGCTACCAGTATTTTTAAGTTAATAAAATACGGGGTATCACATAAAAATCATAGATTGCAATTTCGTCTTTATTAGATCAAGATGCGCTTCACTCCAACCATCTCTTGAACGTTTTTTGTTAGCCAATACGTTATAGAAGCATAAATCTCAGCACCTTCTTAGAAGTCCCACAGTACGACCGCTTATGCCAGTGTAACAGCTTCGGCACAAGCTACGTGACACGAGTGATTCTGAAATGCAGCTATAGCTTAGTTACTTTCTAATTAAATTATAGAGACCAGTAATACTGCCAGACTACATGTTGCACTTACATAGTCATATACTTTGTTATTAATAGTTTATTTAGAGTGTAATAGTTTACTTACTTTAAGTTCCTCTTCCATTTCAGATATCCTTCTTTCTAGAGCTCTTCTTTCCTAAATCAAAAGATGTGTGTTAACACTGAACAATATCATTTTTTAATACTTACTGCTTGTAAAGTCTGTGGTAACAGTGAAATACTTCAAGTTTCAAAGATCATACAACCGAAAGCGTAGTGTGGACAGGAAACTTGTGATGGCAGTGATATAAAGAAATTTTTTCAATATGGAAAATTAATATCTGAGGAGGAAGAGATATTGAAATTTACATCAACTCCTACAAAATAGACTCCTTCCTTTACACAAATTTAGACAAGTTGCACCTACCATTTGTTTGCATTTATTTTTCGTGAGCTAGGCTTCTGTAATAGCTTAATATACAAGAAATGCAGAAAATGATCAGAAATGAACAAGAATATTGAACAAGCACAAAAGCAGAAGCTTTCATAGACAAGCAAACATAGCTGAAACATCTGTCTCAGCTCGGTGGGATCTGCCCACGCCATAAACTGCCACGTAGTGTAGATACACCCAAATTTACATTAAGGGAGTTCAGCTGAGTACCAAACAAATCTAGCTACGTAAGAACACCTGCTTCTTGACTAAATGTTTCCTGAATATTTTCTGCGTTTCTAGTATAGTTTTGTTTTCCTTTCTTTTATTTTTACCTGAGAAGCAGGAGAAATCATCCTTTGTACAGAACTTCAGGTCATTTTGATTACCGCACCCAAGCCACCTTATTGAAAGTTAGCTTAGGGTTTTCTATACTATGCTACAGTCTGCAGTGCAGACACACTATTGTATTTCTAAATTATATTATTTCGTTTAAACCTAATTTTCAAGACATCTGACAGATGAATAGCTAATGCAGTAGACTTCAGGGGTTTATAGCTTGATTGCTTGCTTTCCTGTGTCAAACAATGCAGTGTGTCTCATTGAAAAGCAGCTGCGGTTATCAGAACTCTACATTCAGATTTTTCCAAAGTGTGAAAGGCAAAAGCAACAGAGTATTGCGAAGTGGACATATGCATCCGCATACAACGGTGTTACGCAAACAGCAAGCAGCATTGACTGAGGTGTGTAAAACTTTGGTTAGATCATACCGCCCAGTAGATACTGACTCTTGCCGGTCACCTTTCAGATATAAATCATTTGAATTTAGTTTAATCATAGTGCAGTTATATCCCAACATTTTCTCATTTTAGCAAACAACTTTAAAGGTCTATCGAAAGTTAATCAAATAGATTACTGCAGTTGTTAGTACTTAATGTACTTAACTCCTCCAAGTTAAGACTTTTCCCATCATGACACTGATTGATACTAATGGGCACAGTAAGTACCATTCTATTCTATTTGCTGTTGGGCTACATGTCTTTACAAAAAAAAAGGTGTAAGAATTGCTAATATAGCCAGTTGTTTTAATGCAATGGCCTATTCTAGGAAAAAGCACAGCTGTTAATTTAAAACTGAAATAATGTCTAGCTAGGCAGTACTGAATGCTCTGCAGAATGGAACCCATACAATAATGGACGCGGCTAAATCCATGAAATAATTAGACGTCCACTTGTGTGGCCATGATAGCAAGCAAGAAAGTAATTAAAGATGCTGATGAAACTTTTCTACTGATGAAATCACTGTCTACAGCAGGATGCCAAAAAATCAAGGAGAAATAGGTGCTAAAAAGCTGCTGCAATTATCTGGAGAGATTATTAAGATAAAAGATAATGGAAGTTCAGGAAGTGCCTGAGAGCACTTCTACATCTCCATGAGGCTCCTATAAAATCTACCAAGTGTTTGTTTATACGCCAGACAGGTTTGTAGAACTAAAAATTGTTTTCTAAATCTCAAATACTGGAAAGTAAACATAAAAGGCTAGCGAATGTGAAGTGTACCAGGGATAAATAAATATACACCATATCACTTATTACTGCCAAAGTCCATTTAGTTTTCTTCCTGTTTAAGTGTCTAATGTGTCTCTCCTGGATGAAGGGAGGAGAAAGGAGGATGTGGCCAGGGTCAAGAAGGAAGCCAGGACCACAGCAAAAACAGCGTAGTTTCCTTTACATTGCTGTGGAACTAAAATTATATAGGGATGGATTTTAAACTAGCATGAAACTACAGCCTAAAATTATAATGTGTCCAACTTCTGAAATAATTCCTGTAGTCTATCTCACATATGGATTTATTACATGACTCCTTTCCCATTCAATTTAGGGTGGCTGTCTCTGACCCTGATGCTCCTCTGCCCACACTGCTTAATCATTCTTCCCCCACCTACCCCTGTATCACATTCCCTCTGGAAAATGTTAAAATACAAGGACACAGACAGATTATGATTCATTTTATCATTAGCAGGTTTAAAGTCTCACGTCTGTGAGCTAGAAACAGCTACTTCATTGCCAACAATAACTGGTAAAAAGACATGCGTGCCTCTGGAAAGCTCTGAGGAAATTAAAGTCTCTAAAGGTTGGAAATGCATTAGAAGATGAAACTCTCCTGAATCTGCTTAACCCTCTGGGGTGCCAACATTGTTTTGGGTGAGACAGAACAAGTGGCAGATCCCTGGAGGGCAGTGGCGTTTAGAACCTGGTCATCAGGAACCACCAGGCAACCTGAAGGCATTTCTGAAGAGTAATTCCATCTCACAGTATCTCACATTCATTGCTAATCTGAAACCTAAAATCCGCAAATCTTCTAAAAAATGCAAGTTATAAGAAAGGCTTCTGTTCCCACTAAAAAATGTCCACGCCAAGGGTTGCAAAACAAACTAAAAAAAGCCTGAATTGGAGTACTTAAGAGATCTTTGGCAGAAACTCACCCTTTTCTCCATTTCCAAGAGTGATCTGTCAGCAAATCTCTCTTGTCTCTGAAACACAAAATTAATAAAGACACTGGTACTTGTTCTTAAAATAAAAACGAGGAAAAACAATTCGGCTGGACATTTCAGTATTCGGTCCGAAATATGTTTTAAAAAGCATTTTATCGTGTGTTCAGGGAAGTAACACTGAAATACAGAATAAAGAACGACAAACTGGATTTATCACGCACTTCCTCTGTGACCGTCCCTAAGGAATTTAATCATTACATTGCCTTTGGCAAATAGGAGCAATATAGTATTTCTACCTAAAAGCATTACAAAACAAACATCTTTTTAACGTACTTCACTGATGTTTACAGTGTATACACGGAAGACACCTAAGTACCTACACAGGTAAATTGTGGCAAATGCGATCTGAAAACAGGAAACACTCTTTCCAGAGCAATTTAAAGACAAATTTAAGTTTTGTGGATATATGTGGTACTACTGTGTGCAGCACTCCTATCTGACAGCAGTTGTGTGTAACTGGAGTGCACTGTTTGCTCTTCAGTTCTAAGATAAAGCTATCTAACCAGCCGGGAAGAACTGGCGGGTCATGCCAATGTGCAAACAGGTTTATGAATTAATCAATCAATCCCAACTGACAGTTGAATATAAGGATAACAGTGTAGAAAGTGTTTATCCCTACCCTGCAAAGAAGTTCCAGATACATGCTGGCAAGAACCACTACTACTTAAAAAGGCAGGAGGCAGCCTCACACATTTTGTTCACAGCTGAAGACCAGAATCCTGCGCTCTTTTCTCTTTAGAAACAGAGAAGTACTCTTTCTTCTTCACTCCCATCTTTGGATAAGAAACAAAGCTGATGCCTAGCAAAGAGTAGCCCGTACCCTGGGGTGCTTCTAGTTTGCTGTCTACCTTGTCAGCTATGTCCATGCTTTTTTGTTTTATACAAACCTGAGTGGTCTTCTCCAACTGTAGCTTAAGTTCTGTAAGTTCCATGTTGGTATCATGTAACTGTGCTTTCAGTTTTTCATTTTCAGCTAGAATCTGTTCATAAAGCTAAGAGAAAATATTATTTTTTTTAAAAAAATCAAATAACAATTCAGAGAGATTAGCTGAAAAATTTAAAAACCGTGACTGAGCTGCACATAACACGAAGAAATACTTCAATAGTCTAAGAAGTAAAAGCCAGTTACAGATTTGAAAGATCTTTAGAATTAGCAAGCACTTGAAAGAACTGTTACCAAAAGTTTCTGGAAACAAGCAACTTTGCATAGGGAGCACATGACTTACCTTACACATGTTAAAAACATACTTGCCACTTTCTTTGCTTCAGACTTCATAAATGAGACACCACAGTAAACTCTTCAACAAACTCCCTCCTCCTCTATTTTAAAGCAAGACCTAACCACATTTTTACACTATCTGTATGTAAGCTAGCAAACATATAAAATAAAAGGCTTCACATATGTATAAAAGCAGTTTTAATGATACAATCCACTAAAAAAAAAAAAAAAAAAGATAGAATTTGTCATAAAAAATGGATCTTGTCTCCTCTGGATTTCTCCCTTGCCTTGAAAAGAGCAAAAGCCAGAAGCTGTTTGTAATGTGCATTCTCCTCACTGTAATGCCTGTTCTGCTCCTCCGTTCAGCCGAGTTCCTTTAAGCAGCATTTGTGATGCAACACGAGATCATTTCCAGTCAACTTACGAAAAACAGTAATAAGGTACTATTTTCACACCAAAATTCTTGGATCAGATACCTTCTTAAAATCAGTGCTATCTTCTTTTTCTAGCCTACTGCAGTACGGTTTTCGATCTTCGAGGTAAGTCTGCGACCCTGATCGCCCCTGTGCTGAATCGTAACGGTCACCTGAGGACGTGCTGAGGGATCCCGTATCATACCTGTGAAAGAAAAGTGCTCATTTTTCTCTGCCCCTCACATTCAAACCGAGACCACTCACTATATCAAACGTTCTGAGTTTGCCGTTACCCTGGTGAAAATACCAAATGCAACTATATACGGGGTGTTTAAAAATGATGGACCCAATTTGAAATCACTGTAACTTTGCAACGACGAACCGCCCATAAATGAAACTATTACAGTTGAAAGGGCAGGGCACAGAGTTTCAAATGATGACTGCTAGGTGCTTCATTAATCTGCCTGTAAATCTTTGTGTAACTGTAACACGTTGCATCATGAAATATATTGCTCTGAAATTGGGTCCATCTTTTGGAAACACCCTGTATTTTAGTTAAGCCACTGCCTTCTACTTTGATGCAAATTTAATTTTTATGTTCTCAGTACTTCAAGATTCTGCGTGAAAATATTTGCAAACTACTCAATCTGCCAAGTGCCTGCCTCATATACAATCTTTTAAATTAAATTCTTTAATTCAAGCAAATATTTACATGTCTTAAAGGATTTTTCTATTAGCTTAGATACTTGAATAATTCTTTGTTTATAAAGAAGACCTATTTAAAAAAAATGCATTACTTTAATGGAAGGGTTTTAAAAAGTAACTTATAAAATATTGGCCTAGATGAATTCTCCAAGTTTTATTAGAGAAACCAAGAAGATATCAAAACTATTTGTTCTGAATTCCAGTATTTCAACAGAAGTGACTTATGAAACTAATCTTATTCAGTCTTTATCCTGTTAATCACTAAATTACAGCTAGTATTAATACAGTTTAGAATAACTTCACATTGCTGACTTTTCACTGATCATGTGCTGTAGTAGTTCTGTTTAACAGATTTGCAGCACAGAGAGAACATAATAAAATCCTATAATTCTAAAAGTCTAAAACCAAATGAAAACTTAAAAAAAAAACCCCTACTGATATTTCTGCATCTCCTTTTCAACAAATCTTAAGGAAAAATTATTTTTAGAGGCTGTAGTACTTTTCTTGAGATTCCTTAGAAAATTTTCAGTAGGGTATTATTCTAAAAGAGGGGCAACAAGAACCTCTTGTCTTCTTTGTAAAAGCTGACCATGCTGAAAAAATTGCTGAGAGTGGTGCTGTATCCACTGTGTTCTACAAAATGCCCAGCCTGCCTTCAGTGCACTACAAATAGAGTCCAGTACAGTCCCCAGAATGGAGCATCCCACTCACACATGGAACAAAATATTCAGCACTGTAGCTTTACACCCGTATTTGACACAAATGTAAAATATCATTAATGCATTTAAGGGAGCTGACTACTGGGGTTAAGCTAAACTTGCACATAAAGAACTTAAAATGAGAATGTGTGAACAAAAAGCTTAACAATTTTAAATTCATTTGTTTAAATTACACATACCTTGAAAGGCTATCACTCTGAGGAGGGGAGGGGTAAAAAGAGAAAAAGAATAGATCAAGTCAATAATTTAATTGAGTAAAATATATAACAATCTGTCAACAAGCGTAGTCAAACAGTTACATTACATGCATATGCTATCCAACAGTATGTATTATCTGAATGTTGTCAAGCTTTAATTTTGTTATGTCTGGAACATAAAAGAAGTATGTGCTAGAATGTACTTGCCAAAATATGATTTAACATTAACATTTCACTCTAAAAGTCTGGACTGTCCTAAACACTGGAGTCATTTCAGCAGTCGGTGCATCCTGTGATTTGCCTGCCTGGTATCAAAGGCATCAGACCTGTGTTCCCTGTTCCTTCTTCCTCTTCTCTAACATTAGCAATAATGTTTTGAAAGGTCAACATAATAATGACTTCAGCCCAAAATAATAATATAAAATACAAGGTCACTGTTTCAACATAGCTCAATGGGAAACAAACTATTACACCAACAACAGAAGGGAGTACTTATTAGACTTAATTTAAATGACACAATTTCATTTTTTGTATTACTTCCATTCATTCATTTCAGGCAAATCCACAGGCACAAAGTTCACTTAACTTCACTTGACAAGTGAATTTAATTAGAAGTGATGACTTAAGAGTGAGCAAGTGCCCTCTAAGCATTACGTCAGTCATAACAAACCTTCTTCCCTTCTGGGTGGTCAGTACAGATTCATAATTTATTCCAATTATAATAACCTGGAATAAAGACATTTCAGTCAAGAAACTCTACTGATGTATCATCACCTGCACATCCTTCAATATTATTCACCTCGCAGTGGTGAAAAACGCCATAGGTGGGTTTTGCTGGGGAGTGGTATGGTTTGTTTGTTTCCTTTTTTAGAAGTAAACTGTATTTTTTCAACTTGCATTGAGGAGAATAGCCACATTCTTCACAATACACTCAATTTCCCCTCAGACACCTTGAAGTGCATTTACTAGACGTAGGAAATCGAAAGTACATGCTGTGGCCTAACCACTCCTAATAAAACATTGTTATTTTCTGTCATGAGCATGAATAATTCTGATAACTCAAGAGATTCTGTATAAAATGTCACAGTTAGGTGGCACACATCTCTACATGGATAGTTTTTAAGCCACTGGCTAAAACAAGATGAACTTCCACCTCAGTGTAAGCCTTATGTCGCATTATCATATGTTAAAGTAAGATCAGAGTGAGATTACCGAATTCCACCATGCCATCAACGACCTACAAAATCCCTTTCTCAATGCTTCCTTCTCACCTCAACAGGGGAAGCTTTGTCCGTAGACTTTAGGTTTCCTCTTCCTACCTTGAGGGAACACCGTGTACAGAAAAATGCTGAGCTGGCCCTCTGAACCTTAACCTACACTGTAGAACAGCAACTACAAGGAATTAAATGATTCCTACATTATTTCTTCACAAATATGCTTCCTAAAGGCTGTTTTGCTTTGCTTGCAGTGGACTCCCCATGGTGCCGAGGGAATGTGAAAACCCTCCAGATCTCCATTCCCCTGCTGCACTACAGCTGCCCAAAGACCATCTTAGAAACATGATTTTCCAGCTAGAGAGGGACATCAGAGGAACTGGTGAGGTAAGAGAGCACTAATTATTAGAGGCAGGAAAACACAGATGCAGCTCATTCCCGTATTCCTGGCTAAGGCTGGGGGGCCTGAGAAGCTGGATGAGGACTCTGTCATCTCCAGAAAATCAGTGGTGCCCCTTCCCTGGAAGCTGTGAAGTTCCTGCTGTTTGAGCACCATCCAGGCTCCGCACCTCACTGAAGGAGCAGCACATTCCTCAAGCACATGCCTGTTCTTGTTCCCCTCGCTTTTCACAAAACACGTCTGGTTTGTAGACTTTTTTTTTTCTAAGTGGAGTTTTAGCTGTTTTCTTTATTTTCCCGTTCAATTTCTGTCAGTTCAGCTCACAATTTCTGTCATTTGACAAAAAAAAAATCGTGAAAAGGTGTAAGCGTACAAACTTTGCCTAAAGCTTGAGAAGAAACGATGCCAACACAGATATCCCTGCGCATCCAAATCACCTGAGATGGATGTTCTTTGTACAGTCACAGAACTGAGCACAATGGGCAGCCACAGCTGCACTGGCAGCACACCGGCAGTAGTGAAAAATCAAAACGTACATGTCGTATCTATACAACCTGAAATAACACTTACTTCTAACTCTATGCTATCGGTCTATATAGATCATAAGGGCGCCTCAAAAGAAACTGTATTCGAAAATATACACTAAGCTTCTAGACAGGTACATAACATTTTAGTGAGCTTAGGATGATTATTGGTAATGGAAATAAAATACGGAGGTCAGGTGGAATTTTCCGTATTGTTATAAATGAATGTTTCTGTAAAACTGCCACAGCAGTGAAACTGAGGAACAAAATCTGAGTACGGCACTTCATTAACACTATTGATGTCAGCTTCTCGTGTTCATTCCCACAGAATTAGAAGACCTGATGACATTTATTATCCTACTATTGCTAGCTTTCCTCTTTCAGAAGTTGCATATCTGATCTCTTGCTTTTACAATCTTACATACCGATCTCATTTCAGCCCATTCAATTATAACCTGATCACAGTTGTTGCACCTATTCAATTTTTTTTCGTTTTGTTTTGAAATACTTCATACTGAAAAGCAGGCTTCACATAACCACTTTTTTACTTAGAATCCTTCAGTTGCCAAAGCGATCTTCTGACTTCCCTGTTTTTAAACAGGTACCCTACAACTTAGTTCTAAGACTATCCTTCTAGTGGGAAAAACCCTTACGTAATGTGGCATTTTTTGTGCAAATTGAAGAAATTCTCAGCTCTTGACATTAAAAAGCCTAAACAAAATTTCATTGGAGCAACCTCCAGCAGTCAAAGTGCTTGGCAAAGTCCGACTTCTCCTTACTAGCTCTGCTTTATGGACAAACGACCACCTAAGAGCTCAAAAGGGAGTTCTGAAGAACAACAAAGCACAAACTGAAATCTTACAAGATAGTTCTTTCAAAGACCTCTGAGATGAACAAGATGATTTTTCTTGCTCCTAAAAGATTTCAGGCTAGAAATCATTTTGTCTAAGGTCCTTTAATTTCCTTTGTAGCACGCACCCATGTGCAAGGCTTGTTCTTGACCTCCTCTCTTTAGTTTAAATTCTTGAGTTACCGCCAAAGCCTGTGGAAGTTTATAGTTACCACCAGCTACCTCTGACCTGTAGCTCACCAAGCAAAAACCACAACAGCAGCACCACATACGGGAATAACAGAGAATTTCAATATTTCCAATTTTTCTGTCTTCTGAACAGCAGTACATCAAATAATCAGCCAAACTGAAAAAGCATAACTTTTCTGAACATCATTATTTACAATTCCAGTTTATTCATGCCTTTTTCCTTTTCTCTTCCTGGAACTGAAAAGGATTTATAAGCAAATAATGATGAATTTCTACAATAAAGCACGCAAGATTTGTGTCAAAGTGAAAGCAGAGTTAGCAACTGCAAAAACGAAAGTGCGATTTCTTCAAGCATTTCAAAATAATAAAAAGCCCACGCGTTTTGCTATGGATTTGGGAACAAATCGCCTATTGGAATGTTCAAGATCTATTCCATTGTTATTTTTCTAAGATGGCAAAATACTGCATTGTCAAAAGCAATGTATTTAGTTCTCAGTTTAGCATTGATAAATGCTAAGTAGTTGTTTATCAATGAGATGAAGTTACTTGAAATCTACATAATGCTTTATAGCTCTGACAAACCATTTGTATGCAAAGGAAAAAAACACATTAATATGAAATTAATGAAATGACTATATACAAATTTTAAGAGCTCTTATAGTTAAAAGGCTTATAATAATTACAAGGCTAGGACATTACTATACTGGAAATTCCATATTAGGTTTGACAAAATTTGAAATACTTATGAAATACTTATTTTGATAAGTGATACAACTAACTTTCACTACATTTTTGTATTTTCTGCAGCTGATGTGACAAAAGAGCTAATATCAACAAACCAAAATCAATTTATGTAGCTAGGTGACAGTGACCTTGTTTCGCGCACTTATTTCAGAGGTCTCCATGAACTCAAATCTGATATTATATTGATTTATAATGAAAGAAGTATACAGGCTAGGAGAATGTTTTGACTCCTGAGCCAAGCCATGATTAAGGAGCCAATTCTACACTTCAGCCTCTCACCCCAACACACCCACTCTTTCAATCATAGATCATAGTAATAATTTGGGGCCTGATTTATCACTATTTCACTGTAGTTTTATGTAAGTCTAATTCTAGCAGAAGCATCACATGCACATTCTACTAAAATGAATTTCTACAGAACAGAATATAAGTAATTACAGATCTAAGGATAACGATAAGTACTAGCGGGAGGAAAGGAAACATGCCTGTGTATTTATGTTAATGTGACATGGAAATAAAAAATACAGCAAACCAAAATGGCACAGAACGAATCTCTTAACTAAAGCATTTAACGAATGTGTAATGGAAGCTTTTATAAAAAAGGAGAGAACATCACTAGAGTTTTATTCCTCAACTTCTGCTATACCATTTTATAGTACAGCTCAAGTTACCATTTCCCTTTTAACCCCTCTGTCACACACCATTCAGCTTACAAGGACGTTTTTCATCAAATCAAGCCTATTATATTGTTTTCCACTGAATTTTTAACAAGACTAATAATACTGAATTACGATGTTCAGAAATCCATTTTCTTCAATGGAGAAATCAGGTGCATTGTGTGCAACTTTCTATACATTATATTAACTTCTCATATTATTTGTTAATTACATTACTGAGAGCACTGGGTTTAATTTTAAAAGGTTTTAATTAGTGTGCATAAGTCACTGGGCATCATTTATCTGAAAATTACAGAGCAGATGGAACAAAGATTTTTGCAAGGCAGAAACTGAACGCTCCCTCCAATAACGTGCCGCAACATGTCCCTGATTTACGTGCCAGAAATTTCACTACATTTTTTGGATGCTTATTCCACGTAATCAGAATGGAAGAGAAAAACATCACTTTTAGCCATTGTTAATACGTTAAAAATTGCTATTAAAGCCTGCAAAGGAAATGGCACTGAACCATAGCCACAAATTATGAATCAGAAAGCAGTTGTAAGAACTCTACCATATATACTCTTTCAATTGAATCCAACTGCAACAGAAGTTTCACGATCAAAATGTATCTGTTAGAAAGGTAATAAACTAATTATCTTTTTAAAATTACCTGAGTTTCTTTCTTATTTGTTCCTTCTTCTGAATCGGACTGCTGTTCCTGTTCATTTTCATCACTCTGGTAAAAGAAGTGGAAAAGGAAAAATAATTAAACTGCTGAAAGCTTACTGAGATTTTAAGGCATTCTACATTTCTAATACGAAAATCTAAGAGCAGTAGAATTCTACCTAACTGAAATGAATAGAGAATATATGGGATATATGACGAAAATTCTCCAAGGAGCACATGTTTTCAGTACCAGAAGGAGAGGAAAGGGAACTTCACATTTGGCATGTGAAAATCTTGCTTTTACAAACTTACATACTGATCCCATGACAAAGAGAAAGCCCATCGGCTGAAACACCAACTATAACCCTTCTAATCTGACAGCTGTTCTTTCAGATCTAAGTACATGGCTACTTGTAATGTGCCAGATAATGAGTCTCATTCTTACAGCTTTGGTATGCATGCAAGAGAATTGTTGAGTTATTATTTTTCCTTAGATTATGATTAATTCCTATTAATTCGAGAATTCTTTCTAGCATTATCAACATAACTCAGACTTAAATTTCATTTTGCTCCTGAAAGCTTCAAAACAGAGAATACAGAACTGGAACAAGCATCAGTTTTTCCAGAACAATTAGTTATATACTGTATTACTATTCTCTATTTTAAGAATACACTATGCACATTGCATATTGCTACAAGCTAAGGCTATAAAATCAGCAGTAGCAGTTGTTTACTCACATCTTGTGTCCAAAAAGAAACTCCTGTAGATCGTCGTTTTTCTCTTGGTCGCCGCCTTTCCCTTATAGACTTAGGCTGTGATTTATCCTCTTCCTTTTCTTCCTCTTTTTTGCCCCCTTCTGCTAATAACAACCTTCTTACTCATTTAAATATGACACAATCTAATTTTCTCAAAATTTTCTGTAATAATTCTCAGTCTCTAAAATGCTTACAATTATATTTTTACCTGAAATAAATTTGCTAAAGAGCTTACCACATACAGGGTTTGCTGCAATCTACACTCCTCAGAATATAGCTCTAAAACACTGTAAATATTGTTCCAATTCTTGAAGAGCAACTGCAAAATACTAATTCCATCTCAGCCACCTAAAGAGAATGTTTCCACGTAACAGTGATACACTACAAACTAGACTTAAAATTCAATTTTCAAAACTGTCACGTAATAACTCAAGTATTTGTGCCAGTAAATGTATAAAAGTACAAAGTAATTCTTCACCATTCTTCTTCAAACAAGTTTTTTTTTTTGCTTACATCAAGAATTCAATATAAAAATGGCCCAAATTTTAAAAGTCTATTAAGTGCCCCTTAGAGTCCCCCTTTCCATCACAGTCCTCTCCATTTTTGCTCTAAGGAAGAATAAAATGGGATCTTGTTGATTAGATTAATATTACATTACAGATTTCATTTTTCTTTGAAAGAAATGCTGTTGCAATTCAAAACTGACATAATAACTCGGGACTGTGTTTCTTCTCCTATCTGTTTACAAGCAAATTGTACCAAAAAAAAAAAAAATCAAACAAACCTGCGCAAACCAACTTTTTTGCAGTATAATCAGTCTGCTGGTTTTAAAGAAACCACAGATTTGAGTTCATATAGAACTATCACTAATAACTTTAGCATCACTAGTCTTCAGAGGTAAATAAACATTTTAGTGTGAGGCACGAATTACACAGAAAAAAAGGAAATACAAATACTCATGGTGAAGTACACCTTTCCTAATTAGATAAAAGATTATTTTACCTCTGGGCTTTCAAACAGTAAAGTATTACTCCTCCTAAAGTCATAATTTGAAAAAAACGCCACTGTTGCTAATATTTACCCATGAAAATCTTTTCCACAGAACAATCTGGAGTTTTCTAGAGTAAGCATGCATTACTGAAGACTCTTAATCCAAATTTCACTTCATATTAGGACAGAGGGGAAAAAAAAAATCAGGAAGTGCATCCCTGAAGTAACTTCCTCAGAAAATACCAGTCTAGGGAACATGGCAATAGTACTGTATAGTTAATGGAGATCTGTTCAACGGATCATTTAATCTGATCCTCTGTATAACAAAACTATCAATTTCATTCACTAATCCTATTCCAGTTACTGATCAATAACTTGAATTAAAGTATTTCTCCCAAGTCAACTGTGGCACGCCTCTGAGAGAAAAAAGGAGATTTACACTGTACGTCAACAGCCTCCTCCTTTGGTGGGCAACTAATCAGGCACGACACTGCTGAGAATTACAGCAGGTGATTCACATTTGAAATGAGGGCAAAAACTATGTGATATCAGAGAAAAGCTTTTCTCTGACCTCTGAATCACGCATCTGATCCCCAGCTTCAGACTACATAAACTAGTTAAGCATCCAGAAGTATGGTTCCATCAAATATTCTGAACTACCACTGGAAATATCCCCTTCCCTTTGTTTTTAGCTGCTCACGAAACCCTGAGAGGTCGTTAGAGCATTAAAGCATCCTTCCAGTCCTTTCAGTGTGGAAGGACTGAAACGAAATTCCAGTTCTTTAGCAATTATTTAATCAAGTAAAATTACTCCTCAATACCTGCAAATATTTAAACGCTGAGATGTGGTATTTCATTATAGTTGCTGTGGCAAAGCAGACCTGAAAGCATTATGTGGATAGTGATGGCAGCATATTTGATGTTCTTTGACCCACCAATGGAAAACACAGATTCACATACTAAATGGCTGCAAAACACCACCAAGTAGAAAAAAAAACGTTTTTCCTCTCTATATGCAAGTTTTGGAACTTCTTACAGAAGGCGGCAGTAAGATACAACTCTGGTGGTCTTACTTACCTCCCACCCCATTTTGAACTATCTATAGAAACATAAGCTGCCCTTTGTCAACTAAAACAACAAAAAATATCCCTTCACAAACAGTACTCCTACCTCTCTCACTTTCCTTTGTTCCACTCCGAGAATAGGCAGAAGTTATACCTATAAGGCTGTTTGGTCTGTTTAGTTGACTTGAAGTTGAAAGAGAGCTAGTGGAGGTGGAGAGCGAAGAGGTGGTTGATGAAGGAGCTGATGTTGAAGTTGGTCTATAGCGATGATATGGCTATTCAGCAGAGAAATGTCAAAATTAATTCACCAAGATTAAACAAATATAAACCATAGGATTTAAAACACTTAAATACAGAAATAATTCTTACAATAGTACCAAAATTAAAATACTATAGTTGGAGTTAAGACTTGTATAATTTCTCTACCTAAAGAGACCCATCATGAAAATACCTCTTCAACAGTTCGAGAATATCTTTGTCTATAATCATCATCTTTAGTTTCAGATTCTTTCTTTTCTTCTTGTTTTTCTTTGTCTTGCTTTTCTTTCTCTTCTTTTTCTTTTTCTTCATTTTCCTGTTCTCTGGTTCGTGTGGGACGACTTCTTCCTATAGTTTTTTCAGCTTCTTGAAGATCCGTCAGTGTTACTCCCTGTGAAAACAGCAGTCAGCAAACAACATTTCAATATTGCACTTGTATTAACGTAGATGATCACATTATATAAATATGTATTGTAAAGACAAAATTCACCTTAAGAAAATAAATTCTATCTGTGAAGAAACAAATTTTATCAATATATTCTACCTATAGGCTTTTCTCTCAAATCCTGGAACCAAACATCCCTCTTTGGTTAGCGGTGTTTGCTGTAATGTGATCCACCACAGATTCTCCAGCAACACAATTTTTAGCTGAACTGGTACACATAGATCATGCAGAAAATCATACAGAAATAATTCAAGAACCCACTAGATCCTTCCTATATAATCACAAGCATAGTAAATATTTTTGAAAGAACCCTAAAAATACAATACTTATCAAATTTTCAGAAATGTTGGTACTTACAAATTCACTCATTGCAACTGGATTTTCAGGCCAACAACACAAAAAATTGCATTGACAGCACCAGAGAAAGTTGCAATTAATTTCTTATTTCCTTGTTATTCTGATGGTAAAAAATAGTTTCGAAATAAGCTCAGAAAGCAAACCATTTAAGACAGTTTTCCTCAACTGCATCTTTCAGCTGATGTATCTTGTGAAGATACTGCTCAAAACACCTCATAACCTACTCTTCAAAGCCAGCTTTGCAGCTTAGCAGTTACTGAATTGCTTTTTGTGTTGAAAATGTTTTAATGCAGAAATTCCTCATAGTTTCTTCACTGTAAAGATTGAACAATAGTTGGCCCATGGTTTGACCATCTCTCAGGGCTCTGAATTAGTATCAAGAGGTAAAAAAGAACTCCAGCAAGATGAAGTTGTATCAAATGGTGTGGATCTCTCAACAGGAAGGGTAAACAGAAATATCTGAGGGGTTTAAAACTGCAAAGATTTGAAAGTATCATCAGTAAACAACATAGATATAGATTCAGTCTTAAAGCAGATAAGGGTGATGGCTGGAATATTTCTTTGTGCTATTTTATCCAGGGACCACGCTCAGTTAGTCAGCAGACAGAAGAGAGATGGGGAGACACACTCTGGAGGACAGTGCTTGGTAATTGCTCCACTGCCCAAAAAGTGTTCAAGTACCATTTAGAGATAATCTCTTTTGCTACTGTGACATCCTTCCGTACGTTAGGATTGCACTGGTTGCAATTCAGTATGAGTTAGTTCTGAGAGAAATTGGAAAGAACCACCAAATATATCAGTATGTAAAGTAAGAGAAAGAAATGCCGAAAGGAGACAAGCAGTTAAATTCCGGGTTATTAGCAAGTAACAAAATACTCTTCCTTGGTACTCTTCTGTGTCCACACAAACTAGGTTGAATGTATATTTTTCTATGCCGTGGATCTTATTAGCTATCCATATGTTGGTCATCTCAGTCACATTATGTTCAACAGTCCATGCACAGGAAAGAGACTTAGACATGAAAATAAATACAGTATGCTATGCCTGGTTCTCAAGTATTAAGTCTTCAGCCAGAAGCTTAGAGTTGTTAGATCTTGAAGAATTCAAAGACTTAGATTTAAACATCTGCATAACATCAGATACAATTACTCAAGGAAGCCATGTTACCGTAATGCAACCAAAAACTCCTCAGTGGAGGAGTCTGTGCTTTCAAATTTGTATTAAGTCACTTCAGTGATTAGAAGCAGCGACTTTCAGAGCACAATGAAGGGTCCTAAAGCCTTCAAGGAAGAGAGGGGGAAAAAAAGAGGCTTTATTTCACCTGGTCAAAGTTGTTTTGTACCAGGAACACCCATCAATTTATTTGGAGATTTAGCGGGAAATTAGAACTTCACTGTTCTCAGGGAGCTACGTGGATACATTTCCATAAATGTAGGTTTAATAGAACCATACCTGCGTAGATCTTCTAGACTGTCTTGCTTGCCTGGATCTAGCTTTTCTTTGGGACTCTGACTCTTCATCCCGTACTGGAGTGAGGTAAGATCTAAAGAGTTAATTACAAACAAAATTGGCAAACCATAGTTTTTCTACAGATGTATTAAATGGTCAGGGAAAAAAAAACCCACAATACATTATGACTGAAACCCAAAGCAGTTAGAAGAAAATCTTTAACTATATAAGACAGATTACTTTTTAGACACTTCATCCATATAATAATGATCTATTCATCAGATAGCAGCCTTAGAACTCAATTAAAACACAGTGTTTTCGTAGTTATTTTAGATTTCCTTTTACCATTTTCTCTAAATATAACTTAAGCTTTTTTTGGTATTTCACTAGTCTACTAATATAGGGGTAGAAGACCTCAGAGATTCAGCCAGTTACACATTTATACATAATTATGTCTGTGCGTGCGTGTATGAACTTTTAATGTAACTCATAGGCTTTTAGAAAAAGCTAAATGTACTGCTAACGCAGAAAACCTAATTATACCATCTATTGCACCAAAGACTAAAAATTCTTGAGGGAGAGGTTACCATATTTCCACACGAATCATCCATGCTTTGAGTAATCCAAATCCCTTTGAAAAAACTGTGCTTAAAAATAAATCCTCATGAAACACATAAAAATCCTGCAGAGTAATTAGGTAATTGTAACACCAGCCAAAAGGCTACTAGGACAGACATACAAGGTCTGGACTCTTTGAAGAAATTCTCGAATCCAGGTAATGAGGACATAGAGAGAGAGATACATATATACATATGCATAAATATATATATTTGTATGTATGTAACTTTTATATATATGTATGTAAAATTGTCATTAAAGAACTTACAAACTTTCAATGTATTTGTTGATTTTCTATTACAGAATAGTCTGGGAATGCTGTTATAATTTAACATTTAAAAAAATCCTTACATTAGCTAAAAATTAGAAAAACTTCAAAAACCAAAATCAGAAGGTTTCTAAAAGGTTATTCAAAACACAAAAGCTCTCTGAGCTTCTTTAGATCATAAAATTAGCTACATGAAAAATAGTTGTCGGATTCTGTAATATTTTCTGATTGTCTATATTTTTAAATGTCATTAGTTAAGAATAATTGGCTAGTGATTCAATAATTGCCTAGTGATAATGTTTCAATGCTGTCACTTCTCAACACTTAAAGAATTTAGCTATGGCATGAGTGGTTCTTTGGTCACCTAACTATATATTTGTTAGCCTTAGCACAAACTAAAACCAGTTCTAAAACAATCTTAAGTTTTAAAATAACTTCATTTACACAGACCCATGGATTACTACCCACAGTCTACCTCTATCAATCAAATTACCCCCAAACCACTGCAAAATATTTATAATTAGCTGCTATAAATACAAATGTAGAAACATCTCCCGTCCTAGGACACATCTTAAAAAAATATCACTGTCATTAATTTGATTCCAGCATTTTTATAGACTTTCCATTTCCCTAGAGCCCTGGGCTCTATTTCTATGAGGAAGATGGTGCCCATTAGATGCTTCAGCAAACATGACCTGAAATGCTGCCTACCGAGGAGGTTCTGACAGCAGAGCAGGTGTAATCTGTAGGGCCTGAAAACTGCTACAAATTACTCCATATAAGTTGCTCTTTATTAACTGGGGTACATATGCCTACCCTCCAACAAATCTGAAATAATTTACACCTCACGGAGGGAAAAGTAAAACTCTCAACTTGCCAAGTACGGCAACTGGCAGAGTAGCAAGTGCCCTTCCCCAGCACCCCTATATATGCCACACAGCTCACCTAAGCAGTATTAATCCTGATATAAAGATTTAAAGTTCAAGTTTGTCATTCTCTTCACCAATCCTAAAAATTAGATAAAGAATATAGCTTCCTCAGCTACTCCAAAAGGATGCACCATTACGTGCCTCATTACTACAAGTAGTTAATAATATTCTCACTTTCCAAATATTCTTTGAAATACTATTTTAAACATACTTTCTAAATGTACATTTACAGTCTATAAATACGGCTTAACCAACTTCACTTAAGAAAATATTTAGCATATAATATTTCATATACAGACAAGTTTTTCATGTGCATATAAACATACACAGATACACAGGCATGCACATATATGTATCTGTGTACACATACATATATGTGCATGTGCTGATATTTAGAGCACTACCTTCTCATATGCACGCAGTAATTATTCCAGTTTTGTTGATTTCTAAGATATAACAGATATTTAATATGCCATCAAGAATGCATCTGCAACAGCGTATTACACAATTGGCCCAGAGTCAGATAAAATAAGGAATTTCAGGCCGATTGCAGGTAACTGGAATGTATGTCGTATATGCGCATTAGTACAGACACACTAGTGAGAGCAAACGAGACAGCAAAAGCCTTAATTCTGAATTTCCTTGCTTTTCTAGCTCTTACAGACTGAAATACCATTTGCATGTTAAAACTGGAACTACTTTTGAAAAAAAAAGATGCATTTTGTTGGTTTTGCTTTCGATTTGTTGGGTTCAGTCAAATTTTGCTATGGAAAAAGCAGGTTCCAACTATGGTTGTTAGTGAAATGAGTGGTAAGCACGTGTGGGCACCTCCTGAGTCATGGTGAGGAAGAAAAAATAAAAATTCCATTTCATAGAAGTTACTTCGTCTCAATTTTGGGTGAGAAAGGAGGACTATGTAAAACAGGCCACTCTAAATAGGCCTAAAGCTATGAGGAATCTTTATATGTTGTTGCTGCCTGAAGTGAACCAAAAGAATGCAGGTTTCTTCTGTAGCAACCAACAGCTCCATCACCTCCATGAACATGCAGAGATACACACGTCTGGCACCGATATACGGGTTACATTTCAAACCTACTATGGGAGCAACACACAAATCTGAACTTGCACTTCAGCAGAAGAGTTAAAGGATAAACATTTATAAATATCCAGAAGAAGAAGAACCCAGAGAAAGCTAACAGAATTAACAGCCTTGCTTCCATAAATAGCAGGTAACAACTCTACAAAAACATAAATATGCGCCAATCTTAACTCATCCTCCATGTAACTGTAACAGAAAAAACACCATAGTCTTCAAATAAGATTTACATCAGCTTCTTACTCATTCTTTATACTGAATAGTTCTTAATCCATTGCATTTACAACGGTATATTATGTTTCAAGTAGAAAAGATCCTAAAGGATGTAAAGAAATAAACAGAATGTGTTGGGTTCAATACATATCTCAGTAGTGTCAGGCATACAAAATAACAAAAAAAAATGCTATGTTGTAATTTATTAGCACACTGCCACTGGCACAGTAGCTCACTCAGTAGCAATGTACTTGTAGTAAGTAACAAATTATTGATTTTCTTATTTTTAATTCAGTGTTTTTACATAGTTCCATTATAGGTATTTTTAAGAGGACCCAATTAACAGAAATACAAATATGACAATGCTGCATGTCAAATGAAACCCCCAGGCCAGTCAAAAAATATACAGTATCGAAGTTTAAACTTCATGAATGGCCTCTACCAGCACTAAGCTCTCACATAAACTGAGGCACGTTGCTAGTTGTTTCAATACGGAGCAAGCAAACAACACCGCATTACGTAGTGTACTACCCGAATTTGTGGTAACCAACACATTCCTTTACATAAGAAAAAAAAAAATAACTTTTGTACAAGAGCAACGTTACTCTTAGGACCTTTACACACCTCCGTCTCTCCCTGACCTCTGATGTTGAGGACACAGTGCCAGAAGTAGCTGTGGTCATGGCTGTGGTAGTGGCTGTAGCATTTACAACTGATGGTGCAACAGGAACGGTCACTGCTGTAGGAACATTGTCCTTTTCTTTCTCAGTACTATCCTCAGCCCACAAACGATTTGAGGTACTACAGCATAACGAGCAGCAAACACAAAAAAAGAGAAAAGGAAACAGCTAAACAATGAAAGCACTTTACTAAACAACTAATAACATGTAAATTGAGGGATGGATTTTTTTTAAAAGCAAGCTGAGAAATGTCTCTACTACAAAAGCTCAACTTGAGCTCTCGAATTGAATAAATTAAGAATTGAGCAGTTCACAATAATTGAATTTTTATTTTTCACACCCTTCTAACATTGGATTTATTCTTTTACACCAACATGGCCGTCACTTTACAGTAGAAAGCCATTCACAATTTTTGAGCCAAATTGTATAAAATCAATACAAATTTAAAAGGAAAGTGAAAAAATCCAGAGCCCCAGCATCTACTAAACAAGAACGCATGCACGTACATAAGCACACAGTAGACCTGACAAAAAAAAAGAAAAAAAGAAGTGTGCTGGTGCCATTACCTGCTTTGTACACTTGCTGAAGTAGAACCCGTTGTACTCTTTGTAGTAGTGTTTGCGCTGGCAGGCAGTGTTTTCTGAAGACCAGCAGAAGAGGTAACTGTTGATGCAGTACTTGAAACATTAGAACTAATCAAATCATCTTGTCTTCTACCAAAGGAGCCACTGAAGGAGAGACACATACAATGGATGCATTTGTATCACTTATCTTTGCTCATTAAAACATCACAAAGCTGTGAAGGATCCATTAAATTCCTGCCCGTGTATTCTGCGGCTCAGTTCAGTCTTAGAAACTTCTGGGGCGAAAGAAGCATTTTCTTCATTATCTCCTTGACTAGGACTTTCAACTTACGACTTCAGAGGGCAGCAGAAATGTCCCTTAGTCCTGACCATTGCTCCACAAGAAGAGAAGATAAAGAGCGGAATCTCACTGGTTTATGTAAGGCTGTCTTGATCACACCTACCGTGTTCCCATTTTTAAACTGCTGTTTCCCCCACACTGAATACCTCAGAAAATGCAGAATTACACTCCACAGCTTGCCAGAAAAGAAAATGTCATCAATATCACTCCTCTTACAATTTTCAACCAATTAAATTCACGGCTTTTTTTTTTTTTTTAAACTGTATTAATTCCCAGAAAGATTAACCTCCCACTCAGCCTTTTCTCTTGTTCTTCAACTTTTAAAGAAGACACAGTGGTTTCCACATTTTTATCCATTGGTTCTGGCTGAACAAATTTTGCATTACCATGTGAAGATGTTTGCCCATGACTAAACCTCAGAATTTAGAATTAGGACAGACAGAGCGTGATATTACTAACTGCAAAAGATTTAAGGAAAGATTCATCATTCTGCAACTGATCATTTCTTCTATTACTGTAAATTCTATAATGACAAAAAAAAACTGTACAAGAACAACTACGGAAATACACCATTAAAGCACCACACGCACTTTAAAAGTGACCGGGTACATTTTATTTGACGAGTGGAGTGTAAATATTGATAAAAGCTAACATGCAGAGATTGTTCTTATCTTGATATTTTCCCTCCGTAACAGGAAATCTGTGCAACGTCTTTCTAAACCTGAAGTTAGGATAACTGAGTTTTCTTTTTAAGACAGGAGGTTAACAAAGATGTAAGATGTACTATGCTGTATGAAACGGCCTGACTACATGCTGCTGACAACATCAATGTAAAGATTTAAAAAAAAGGTTAACTACTCATCTCTACACACATCAGCAGTGCATATCAATATGCAGCTTAGCTACGTGAATACTTTCTTTTGATCTATTCATTTTAGATAGATATTACTCCACTAATTCCAATGAAGAACTTTACTCAAACAGCTACATTGAAACTACACAATTGAGTAAAGTTAATAATGTATATATTTCCAGGATGCGATTCCTTCTGAGAAGATCCTACAAGATAATAGCCATGCACATCTGAAAATAATTTTCATACTTATCACCATTTACTTTGCATTCAAGTTAGTTTCACGTATGCATTCCATGATGCTGATAGCCAGGGTAGGCATGGCTACGTTATGGAGAGCAGCCCAAGACCTCTGATACTGTCATACGAAACCCAAAATTCAACACAGACAGTATTTTTCCCGTTTACTTTTCAGATACCAAGCAGACTTACTTCTATGCTAACATTTAAAATAGTTATCTTTGGCTACTGAACTAATCTGGAAAGAGTCAAACGAACCTCAAACTGAAATAAACAATAGGAAAAAGGAAGTATATAATTTTAATTATATAGCAGATGCTGCAACAGTCTAAGGTAGTAAAAATGGTGTAGCTTTAAAATCAGCATGAGCATTGCATCAGCATAAGTGCATACTTTGCAATTATTATGAACAACACTTCAGTACGTCACCATTCAATTTTTAACTGTCCTTAAAAAGTGATTCAGTGCTTAAATTTGTTTCTTTTAATTTGTCAGCTTATTTTGATTAAAAAAAGCTAAGAGAAAATTCCACACCTTCTTTGATAACCTGTGTTTAATGATGTAGGACCTTCATTCAAACTGTTTTTCTTGGCATCTTCCTCCCATTTTCTCCTGGTGTAGGAACTGCCACCACGTATTGAGCTAGCAGACGAGTCCCTGTAAAAAAGACTTTAGTTTAGCAAACTCCTATGAAGACTCATAGAATAGTTTTGGTTGGAAGGGACCTTCAAAGGTCATCTCATCCAACCCCCTGCAATGGGCAGGGAAGGTTGTTTCTTGTTGTGAGAAGAAAAGGAGTTTCAAATTAAAGATTAAAACTCGGGATAACACACTTAAATATAATGGTGCAGAACAGGAATAAAATGACCTTTATGGCGAATCATTTTCAAGCTCCTGTGGAAAAATGCTACATTCATACTAACACTGTTAGAAATATAATAGAAGACTAGCATCAAAAGAAAAAATGCTGAAGAAGATTTAATCAACATGAAATCAATCATCGGCTTTTATCCGTGACCATTGCTGGTTTTGTTTTTCTCAAAAAAGAACAGGAGGTTTTTTTTCTGTTTGCTCCTGAAATTATTCAGTGCAATAAAGGGAAAACTACTCAGTTTTTTTAGAAACCTGTTTCATGGGATCTTCATTCTTGGTTATTTCTTCATTCTTGGATATTATAAGAAGCAGTTCAAAAGCTGACCAGCCTTTAGAACTCATGATTCTGCAGACTAGCGTAAACAGGCCTGCAGTAGCCATTCCTGAGCGGCCTGCCACGTATCACCAGCTGACATTACTTTAGTCATAAGGAATTTCCAGCCTGTTGTTGCAGTTTATAGCAGCAAGAAATAACCCTGCAAAAATCTAGTTAGAAAATCTACCCCGAAAACTGAGACTGAGATGCAAAAAGCTGAAATTCTGATAAAAATGTCAGCTCCAGATTCGAAGTAAAGTTCAGATAGAAGGAAGAAAAAAATTGTCTTTCACAAAACTATACGTAAAACGCAACCAGGTCTGCGAGGGGAAATGAAACAATATTTTGTAAACATGTATACCTTTGTCCTTCAGCATGTACCTCTTTCTGCACATAAATTCACGCTAGCAGTCGGTAACAACTTTAAAAAATGATCAAACACAGGCCAATGAAGTGTTATTTCTTACTACCAAAGAGAAACACAAATTCCAAGATACCATCTACCACAGAAAGGTCCTGCTGCATGACGGATTTTTCATAATTACTGAAGGTTTCACTTTGCCAAGACACTACAGACTTCAGCACTTTTGCTGCAGCATTGGCTACTCGACTGCGGCTGCATGTCTAAGATTTGTTCATCTAAAAGCCCAGCTGGGACTCATCTTGAAACCCTTCCCATTACTCACAGTAGGATGTAGCTGGATTACACTACATCACCGATAAGACAGACAAGCAGGTGTTCAGACAGGTCGAACACAAACCCAGCATTAAGCTAAGCAACAAGGACAAAGATCTGGGACAAAGGCAGAAACATTAATAATTTATTGAGGTACCTGTAGGGCAGATGGTTAAATTCAACAGGTAAAGAAGCTCAGACTAAATGTCAAAAATCTCTTGTGGCTTTAAGTGCGTTGTCTGCCACTTCATACACTAGGCAAAGGATCGGTGCCTAAGTAGGCTGGCCTAAAAGTAGGCTGGCCTAAAAGTAGGCTTCATCTCTGGTAAACCAAAGAATACACAAAGTTCTCAGCCCGATTGCTTGGTCAGCACTGGGACTAACAAGACTGATGACCCCAGTTCACTCAGTGCCTATGAGGAAAAATATACTATTGCTGGTACCCACTTTTGGAACTATGTCTTTGAATATGCCATGATGGTTAAGATTTGCACATCAAGGACACAAATAAACCTCAACACTGAAGTGAAATTTAATTCCTTTGTTACAAACAGTAACAGTGTCTAAAAATAAAATTGCAAGGAAATATTTTATCCCAATCTTAAGGTATCACTTAGGTTAGATACTTTTGGAGACCAAGAGTTTTTGAGAAGACACCCATTTTGAGACCAAATTTGTCACCCAGACACTATCCCCAGGCAACAGTATTCTGCAAGTGTAAGAAAAGCCAGTATTCATCTTGTGTTTGTGCTGAAATGATCCACTTTCAAAGCAGCAGCAAAGAAGTTTCTCTCAGACATAAGGAAATTTATCAGTCTTGCAGACAATGATTATAATAGCACATTTTGAGCAATTAAGAGGATTTTCAGTTCAGCTCATCCAACATTCAGCTACCTAGATATGATCCAACAGAAATAGGACATTAAGGAGACTTCTAAATTTTGTCCTATGCATTCTATGTTAACTCAATAAAATGTCTAAGAAGAACCTCAATAAAGAGGAGAAGTGAAAAACAGGAAGGTTCTGACAACGTAAATATGCCATGAAAGTACCACAAATCTAATAGGTAACAAGCCTATGCACCAAAACTTGCTTCTTTCATACTGAAAGCTACACAAGAAATATCAGCAAAGAAGGTAAAAAAATTCCAAAAGATGACGAAAGGTCAACATGTAAACAAGAAAAATAGAAGAACTGCTTTTGTAACTTAACTATGATTTTTGTAAATCACTGCTGAAGTACGATTTGGTTTTAAGCAAAGACTGTAAGAAACGCAGCATTTTTTTATTATCAAAAGTAATGAAGGAGCCCAGTCGCAGCACCCTGTGGCTCAAGACAAAGCAGTAAAATGTTTTCAGCACTTTTCAGTGGCTTAAAGTTGATGTCTTCATATTTTGGATTTTATTTCTTTTCTCCCCTAAGAAGACAACACTCATTGCCCAGTTCTGCTCTTGACATATAGTAAGTTGGATTTAAAAATGAGTCATTATAATTTACAAAATCAAAAAACCTTCAGGAATTGGATTACCCTACGGGTTAGCATAATCTATAGAGCAGGATAATGCTACAAATTTGCATTGTCTTAAAATCTGTAAGTTTTTCAGCCACTCTAAAATCCAGTCATTTTATATTTAACAGAAATTATAACTTCAGAGTTACCTGTTTTCTTTTTCATCAATGTCAGAGGTACTAGCCAGTCGTCTTGGTATTGTAGGTGCAACATATGCAAGTCGAGTTCCTTTTCCATCTTTCTCCTGAAAGACATGTATTTTTTATTAAGTGTTACTATTATTGATTACACTGCCGTTTGCTGGAAAATCATCATTATTACTTCAGCTGGATTTATTGTGACCTGGTTATAAAAACGAGTTTTAAGCTTCAGTTAAATATTATACGGACTACAATGGGAAGAAGAAACTCTTTGTTCTCATTCTAGTGATGCAAATGACTTGATTTTTTTTTTTTTCTGCTTTGCTGCAGTACAATTCCAACACTGATTACTGAAAGCAACTGCTTCAGTATTTTTATATAGTATATTATACTATACTATTATTCTTACTCCTGAAAACATTTAAACATCTGTACTTGAAACACAACCATAAGTTCTATGCTCTTCAGTTACCTGTTCCAAATCAGTCCTTCACTTGGTTCTGTGTATACATGTTTAATTATAGAACTAAGATTTGTAAATAAAAAATAACTATGGAATACAAAAAGAGGCTCCTTTTTTATAAGATTCTTTCAGCATCACTCTCCAAGTGATGCTGAAATTATCAAACCTCTGATCTCTCTCAACTGTAAAAACTACTACTAGCATTGCAAATTTCAAAAAGGGGAAAGCCCCATATCTATGTACCTGGTCACCAGATGATGAAAGTGCATACTACACTTTTTAAAAGACTACGCAGAAGCTGCATCATTTAACTTTTTGGGATTTTGGCAAAGAACAGATGTGTAGTACAGCTTTACTTCTACAATACATCATAAACATCTATGCTAAGTAAGGTAGACCAGTTCCTCAGAATGTTGTTTCACACTGAAATGAACATGGTCACCTTTTCTTTGTTGTCCAACGAAGAGGAAAGTCTAGGACTTGAAGCAGAACGCATGACACCTGCAGAGTCCTTTTCTTTCTGAGCTTCTTTGGAAGCAGTAATCTCTGCAAGTGCACCATAACTACCAGTTTTTCTAAGACATAACCTCCACGAAGCAGGAGATTCATCTTTTCTCTCTTCTTCTTTGGGAGAAACCTTGGTTGTAGATGTTGGAAACTATAAAACACATGTACATGGATTTACATTATTAATTTACATTATTAATTTACATTAACTGTGGTAATTCATGCTCCTTCCAGAGATTTGAGAACACAACCGTTCTTAATCATCATAGAAGTGTTGAATCCGTAGGGGAGTTGTGGTGAGAGACAACCTATACACTCATCTCTTAAATTAGTTAATGAGATAAGAAATGTAAGACTGATCAAGGTATACTACTCCTCTAACAGTTAGAAAAACCCACACTTTGTAATACACACTGTGATCACGAGATGCAAACTTAGAAACATGCAAATCCAGTATCAACATCTTGATTAAATATGTTATTTTGCAACCTGTACACGAAGCTGTGCACACCAGAACCTCACCAGAGATTTTTCACCCTTATTGGGCACAAGAATAATGCCAGTTTTGCGCAAGCCCTGCCTCCATGATGCAGGATCTACTGACTCCACGACAGGCATGATAGGAGGAATGAAATCAGACTAAAGCCAGTTAAGACGAGACAAAGATGAGGATTGAAAGAATGGAAAATAGAAACAAAAGGTTGTTTTAAAACCACACAGTTTGTTCCTACGTTTATGTTATGTAGCTTTTCATTACAGCACGAAATACCAAAAAGCAGTAAGAGACTTAACACCATAGTAACAGATTCTTTTTAAACACAATGCAGCATGTTTAGCTAATTCGAAGACGGAATTACAGTTCGCACAGAAGAGGACAGCAAAGCCTTTCGACCTAACGAGGTCCATGGCTTGCATTCTCATATGGTTGAGAATACTGGAAGATTCACACTAAAATCTCTCTTATCTTCTTATCATATTTCACTCACAGCCCTCAAGCACATCCCATGTTGGCTCAGCTACCAAACCCACACCTTGACTCCCAAACTGGCCTTTCCTGAGTACCCTCAGCCGGAAAGCAGCATTACTGAATGCCATATAGACTGAAGAAAACCCCACTCCAAGCTTGGTACACAGCACCTGCACCACCTGTGAGCAACACACGGCTTGGCCATCTACGGTCTAAGAGCTGAAGAGCAGCTGCAGTAGCGCCGATGGCGCAAACCTGAAAAGGTGGGTGCAAGAGTAGGTGCACGATCACACCTAAGGTGCTGTTTTACCTTCATTACTAAGAAGATTTTAAAGCCTTTTAGTTCATTGATATGAGCTGCAACTGCTTCTCTAGATCACCTGTACATGTCACGTTACAAGATAATCGGTCTTGATATGAATGTGCATTTATTTTGAAGCTACAGAAGGCCCTGAATTTTTCACACATAGTATGAGAAAGATAACTACAGTTTATTTTTAACCTGCACCTTTTACCTTTAAGACCAATAGAACCGCATAATAAAATCAGAACTAAATGCCAGTGTATTAATTATTTATAAAAGATTACCACTCAGCTTAAAATAATACCAAATTCTTCTTATAAAAACGGTTTCTCCCTTACCCCCCATTGCCATTTAATCACATACAAAACAAAATTATCTTTATTTGATCATTCAGCTCTGGAATATCAAGCCACAGCCCAGTTAGCAATAATTTGGTAACATCCTATTGCTGAAGGCCATACACCTTAGAAGGCTTTTCCATAATATGAAATAAATTGATTGGAAGGGACAAGCTAGGAAACTTTTGACTTCAAGATGAATAATGAACTGTTTGAAATGTTAGATATCTTAATTGTCACTGCACGCTGGAGGTTCTAAGTGCAGTAATAAAACTGGGTGGAGAGCGTATCAGTTAAGCTGCTGACCTGTCACAAATGCTTGTATTACCGAAGTGATTTCAAAAAATAAACTATATAAAGTAGGCCCATTTCCCGGCAGTAAAATCCTCACTCTGTATTTGAACTCATTCCAGTTAGGCACAGTTAGCAAAACAGCAACCACTCACAATGCTGTCCCTCCCTCATGCATTTCCTATGGATTGTACGGAGAACTTGTGGCTCTCGAGTTCTGCGCAGCTCCGGAGCGATGCGAATGCGGCTCCCATGACACAGAACCGCAATTCCTCACTGAGCCAGCAGGAACCGTTCAGATTAACGCCATGAGGCCACCGTGGGATCCAGCTGTCTGCCCAGCCACAGAGCTCGGAGAGGTGAAGCGGCAGTCATTCCTGCCCGTGAGCCAGGCCCATGATTCCCCTCTCGCTCTCACGTTTTTCTTTAAGATAAATCTTACGGACATCAGTCACAATTTTTGAAAAGCAGCTCTTGGGATAAGGAAGGTTGGCCCAACGCTGTTGTACAGTATCACATAATACAATGCAATTGGGCAACTGTTATAATACACTTTGTAAGATGAAACATCATTAGGTTCTAGTGTGAATATGAAAGTATAACTCCAACAAACTAAATAAAATACATACTATTCACCCAGCAGTACATCTTCTCTCCCTACGGTGGTTTCAGCATATCATGGCTACTGTTCCTCCTGAGCACACTTACCAGAAACATCAGTACAGGGTTATGCTTTCATTACGATGTATACAGAAAAGTTGTAATAATTGACAAAGGAAGCCCTAATGGCTTACTATCCAGCTTGCTTAGACATTCTAAATATTTGACTTGTATACCGACTACTGACTATGCATTATTATCTACTGTAATTTTTTGCCCCAGGCATACATATTTTCCCTTTGATAACCAAAACTAAAATTAATTCAAATGAACTTTTCACATCAAGCTGTAAAAAGCTTTCTGCATGGAATATGGTTTGCTAGGTGTGGTTTTGAGCTTTGCATTGAATAAATCGTGTGTCTCAATTCTCCAGCTCTTCCCGGGAGGTCCTAAACATACTGGAATCATGGCTGAGACCCACAGCACTTTCTACTTCTTATTTCAGGTATAATTTTCAAGTTCTGTGCCCAAGAACTAGCTGAACACTTCCACGGACTCCTGAAATCACACCTGCCTCCCTTAAGTGCATTACACATGTAGGTACAGAGAGAGAGAGACACTAAAATTGTAGTTTCTAAAAATTCTGGAGGAGTCTGGCATAGAAAAGACTTTCAAAAATGTTTAGCTTCAGAAAAACAAGAATTCCAGTCACTGTGCAACAGATTTTTGCTTTTTTAAAAGGATCTTATGTTCATCTATTTTGTAGTTCTGTATTTTAGATCCCTCTTTACAATCAAAACCATTCAAAATTTAAAAGAAACAGTTTCTGCAGAAAAACACCAAATATTTTAGGAATCTGGGCATATTCTCATCAGTTCACTAGATAACCCAATCCACTTTTTATACAAGAATCAAAAAATGTATGCTAACACAGAAGAACAGAAATCTAATATCACAAGAAAGGTATTTTATTTTACCTTCTTAACAGGTGATGTAGGTGCTCCTTGGCCACCAGCTACCGAAGGTGCTGTCACAGCTACTGATGCTGATTGTGTACTCGTGGTATTTGAATTATTAGTTACACCTGCTAAGGTTTTGGTCTTATCTGCAAAATATTTACAAGATTTTAATTTTCATTTTTCATTTACAATTTCTTCACTTCTACAAAACAGAGCTGAATTTCTTCTGAACAAATTTGAGAGCAAACTTTCCCAACAGCATTATATTATTTATTCCTCAGTGTTTTCCACCTCAGTCCCAATCTGTATCTTAGTTAGGTCCATCTTTCTTCCATAACACTCATGCACATACAAACATTTTTTTTTATAATGACGTTCAGAGATGCAGAGACAGAACCACAGATTCACTCAGGTTGAACATGACCTCGGGAGATCCTAATTCAGCCTCCTGCTCAAAGCAGGGTCAATATCGCACATGGACCAGGCCGCTCAGGATTTGGATGAGCCAAGTCTTGAAAACCTCTAGAGAGATTCCAGAGCCTCCCCAGTAGGAGGTATGTTGGCATGTAATGGTTGATTTGAACTACAGAAGATGCTAAGTCAAAGTAAAACATTTATGCTTGGATAACTGTGTAAGCTGAGTGCAAAGAACTAATTAACTGCACAGAGAATCCAGTCCGGGATTCGGGTCAGTAGAATGAGCTGAGGCAGAGACTTGCCTTCCAGAGCTCTGACTTTCCTTTTGCTTCATTCCTGCTTTGTCCTTTGTTTTTCTTACCGAAGTTTCCCTGTCCACCTACTCTATCCTCTTCTGCTTTGTCCTTCCTGCCCACATTTCCTCCTCTGTCCATTGTTTGTGTACCTTAACCCATCTTACACAAACATACCGAAAATGTCATGGTTGTGACACAACTGTTGTCACTGCACTTGCTCGAGCTTCATCATCTTACATTTCTCTTCTATTTTACCTATTCAAATTGCATATTCTTTGGAGTGGAATGCTACATTATATCTGTAAAGTTTGGAGCCACGTGGGGTTCAATCCCCATTGGTTTTTGCCCTACTACAAACATACCTTTATATGTACAATAGCCACAAAACGAAGGAGCAGTTAGTTTAGAAAGTATGCAATGTTTTCTTACAGCGTTCTCATATCTAACATTCAAATCCAGCAAAGTACCAACCTATGACTGGAAACCATATAAGTAATGGTATTGCTATTACACACTTGTTTTAGTTATGGACATACGTGGACTGATGTTATGAATAATTAATGATGCAGTAAACAAATGAAAAGAATGGTTTAGACGAGCAACTGTGCACTTAATGGAAAGTTATGTTAAAATAAAGGGTGGTAAACTTCTAGGTCATGGTGATAAAAAGTTCAACAGGGCAATGTGGACTGACAGAACTATTTGAAATGATGCGCTGGCAGATCTGCTGGAAATTTGCAAATGAGTAAACCAGAAAAAGTTATCAGGGATTAAAGCATGAAAGGAGCAAAATGGAGTTTTCACGACTGCATTCTGAAATTATTTCAAGGACGGCAAGAACATAGCTGTATGCATGACTGAGCTAACATTGACTAACTCTCAAAAAACATTAAACATCTCAAACAAAGTAGGTTAAAAACATAAACTGCTGAGAATTGTATTTTTCAGCTTGTTTCCCTGTCTTTTTGGAGATGATAGCTTCATATCCGTTTTTGCCTTCTCGGTCTTACAGACAAAAATGAATTTATTTTTAAACTGCATTCTCCCATAATCAATTAAACAGAATGTGTTAGGAGAACATTTGCAATATCCCAATAGATTAGAAATCACCGTTTCCAGTACTTCAGAATATTGAACACTGTTAACATTTTTTACAACTGGAATGCTTCTTGTAATCTCAAGTTTTTTCACTAGAAAACTACCTTAAGCTGAATAATGGGAAAAAAGGGAAAGTACAAGCTTGGAATTTAGAGATGCAGCTCTACAGGGAAAAGCTTAAAGTCCAGCTTGCCAAATAAAGTATGATAAAGCCTTGTTGATATTAAAAACCCCAAAGTTTACGTAAATTAATTCTTGTGTCACAGTCAAAGTTTCCTGGCACAAACTATCTACTGGTAACGAACAGAACACAGTTACCAGAGTCATAAAGTTCAGGAAACATTACGGTTAGTTCAGTGTCTGCGAAATTACTACATGTTATACATTACAAGTGTTTTGAGTCTATCAAAGCTCAGTCTCTGTAAATGAGGGATGCAAGTATACTAAGCTGAAAGACTAATTACAAAGCTTGACAGATGTTTTTTTCCTGTTCCAAACTCTATACCAGTTCCACAAGCAAAATCTGCTATAAAGACTTCATTTCTAATTTCATCTAACTTCTTCGGTGTTTTCTGACATGCTCCATAAGGCTTGTATTATTCCAACTATTTGATTAAAAGTATCAATTGTTAAACAATCAATCAAATAAGTAGGCTAATTGCTTTAACCTAAAGAGCCACCAGTAAAGACACCTTTTTGATATCTCTGTTATGACTTGACTTTAGACATGTGTATCAACTTGTTTTAAAATGACTGGAAGCTTAGTGGAATGCAGAAGAATAAGTGAAACTTAAGATACTAAACTCTGTATAATAAATCATGATATTAAGTAAGTAAATTTATAAAGCAAAAGAAAGACAATACTACAAACAACGTACCTGTCTCTGCTTCAGATTCTGAGTCATCATCCTCTTCTTCTTCACTAGAACAACTGGATTCATCCTTCTTTCCCTCTTCTTCCTCATCTGCTTTTTCTTGTTCCAGAGACTCTATACTAGATGCATTCTTTTCTTGCTCCATAATCAATGTCTCTTTACTGAGTTTGAAAAGAAAAACACTTACTAAGTCCTAAAACATTTACTGAAGTTTGTCAAGCAGGACTTTGTGAGAGCTTATAAAAGTTATCTTTTTTATTAAGAGCTTATTAGTTTCCTGAGTTTACTTACTTTTTGAATGTTTTTTGTGTCTGATTATTATCCATGTTGGCTGTGGATTCAATTAGGGGAGATTTCTTTTCCCGTTTTTCACTATGAAGCTTCAAAACATATAGAACAATGTAGTTAAATTGACAGAATTATTATCAGTGTGACAAGATTACAAACACAGGGAAATCTCCTCTAGCTACTACAAACAACAGAACGTGCATAAGCTTTTGAAGTGCCAAGTTCAAAATTCTAATATCTCAGAAACTTATTTCAAGCAAGTTGTTAATTGTTGATACTTCAGATCATGAGCTACCTGCTGGAGAAGGCACATAGAAGAGCACCTTCTTTCTTCCAAGGCTTTTTAGTCACCATAATTGACCAAATAAGGACATGAAATAACTTTTGAGATGACTGCGACATTACCTGGACTGAAGCTCCAAATCAAACCTTTGTTTTTAAGCTATATGCTGCTCTGAGCTGTGTACCATGGTCATATGTACAATTAAGTATAACATATATGTGTACATATATACACACACACAAAAGGCCTACCAGATTCTGCTTCTTTTGTAATTCTTCTAAATATCCTAGAATATCTTCATCTGCCACATCAAACGCTGTCTGCCCCTGGAGAAGGGGAAGAAATAAAACACCATAACTGTAGAGCAGAATTTAAATATAAGAGATTACGATGCCTTATCACATGATGCTGCTGGTAAGGAGCACATTCAGAGAGGAATTAAAATGTATAAGCCAAGGTCTACTACAAACTATTAGTCAGTAGTTGAAAACAATGTTGCAAAATTACTTTTTTTGGGTAACTGAAACAGAAACATCTATGCTTGATGAGTAAACACATTTTTTAAGAGATAAAAACATGACTTCAAAAAAATTTTGCTGGCCTTTGAAGGAAAAAACTACGAACTATAATACAGATTGAAAGACTATGATTATCATAATATTAGTTCCAAACAACTATTCCAATTGCAGATGCATGGATGAATACTGAGCAGTTCAGTATCCTGTTCATCTTAGGCTACCATATACAGCTTGATTTTTTAAAAGTTTAAATTATTCAAGCAAGTTGTACTAAATCTAAACAGTTACACTTTCACATTTTTACAGTAAAACCTTATTGTACATTTTACATTCTGTTTTAGAAGGGATCTGCTAACAACCATTTGTTCTCATCCTCCTTTAGTGTACGATTTCCATTGTACATGTACTTGAATAAACAGATCATAATGTGATTCATTAACAGAGTAATCCTGTCAGCTGGAATTTCTTCAGCTTGCTGTATCTTACATCTACATAGTCACTGCAATTCTTGACTAGACCAGATGCCCACAGGACATGAGATTCTATCTTTAAGGTCTGAATTGGTAAAGATTTCAAAAATTGCCTTTCTTCATCTCTACTTGAAGACGAGAAGGGCCGAAGCTCACAGAGTTTCACAAAGAAAGCCTAACTTACTTTGAAACTGCAATACAAAGTTTTGTATTCGGAAGTTTGCGTTCAAATACAAGAAGGCTGGAATCTAAACATAGTCCTACATCCATTGGTATAAATGCAGCTGCACCAGCACTGACCTGTGGACATTCTGAAATGTTGGGAGGATCATGACAAGATCAGTTAAGCAAGTACTTCTGTACAATAACCAGCAAAAAAAGGCAGACCTGCCACTTAAAAGTGGTCACAGCAGCTTATAAAGGTAATTAAAGGTGTTCATATTTGTCTCTGCTTATTTCAGTTTCTCGAAATGTGAAATGAAGGCAAACATATTCCTACGTACACTGTGAAGGTTATCGTAACTGGTTAGAAAGGATGGACCTTCAAACCACTAATGTTCACATCCATAAAACTTCTGACCATACAGCAGAAGCATGTGCACCTTTTCAACAAGCATTACCCCAAAACAGCTTGAGATCCTCTGACATGTGAACTATTCCATTTAGTATAACACAGCACTAACCCGGAAACTAAACAACAAAATCATCTCAAGTTTATATTTGCATTACGACTACAGCTTTTAATCTGGCCTTCTATTTTAGCGGTAGCTATTAAATGGGTTTATTTAAAAAAAATTATGAGTTAGACCTACCTTGACCAGAAAAAGCAACTTAGCAAAAAACCTGTTGTAGTTGGAAGGTTATATCTAAACCCAACCCATAAAAGTTGACACCTGAAGTCGAGTGCCTAAACAATAATGGCTGAGTTCTCCGAGATGCTAAGCACCTACAGATGCTAAGCACCTACAGCTAAGCACCGAATTCAAAGGAATTTTCAATCTTCAGATCTCCAAAAGCAAAAATGCTTACTAGCTGACTTAAGAACACAACAGGCAAAGCTTTCATAGCTTGCACAGACAAGCCCATACACCAGACAAAGCAGCTTACATCTCTCTGTACCTCTTTTATTCTTATTCTTGCCCCAGTTGAGTTGAACATACTTTCATGAGAATGTTCTCTGGAACATCACCTTCCACATTCTCACAACCGCAGTAAAAAGTCTAACAGATAACTCGATAAACTGGCTTTAATTAATTGCATGAGCTTTTGATTGCCTGATACAATATATGGCTATACAGCTGATATGCAGAAGTTCTATGAGCAGTATACAGAAACAGAGTTGAAGCTATTTGAAATATAATTCCAGATTTCATTGATTTTATTATAAGTAACCTCAATTTCTAAGGAAGAAAAAGTTGACAAAGACTAAGAATGTTAAGCAGCTGTAGTTTTGCCCTTATATAGAGTTAATAGTTGCTAATTCATGACCTGTATCTGCATATTCCCCTAATTTATTTTTAAAAGTTTATGAAAAAAATTTAATGAAGAAGCCATCCTAAAAATTGGGCAGGTAATTTACATATACAGTATTGACAGAAATCGGAATCAGATCAGAATCTCTCTGTAAAACATGGTGCAAAGAGAAGAAAGAGAGCTTCAGTATTCACACAGCTGAATGAAAAGTTTTGGATCTTTGTGATGCCTTTGTGAATCATGAAAATATTTATACCTCTTGGGAGCAACATCTTGCAAAGCTAGCAAGCTATGCAGGCCTTTGCATAAAAGCCAAGGAAATATAGCTTAGGAAGCACTCAAGTTATGTCTAGGGAGCCCAGAGATGGCTCGGAGTACCTTCCAGTGCATCCAAACCAGCACAGTGATAACTCTTTAGTATAGCAACGCAAGCTGATTCTAAGAGTTAAAACACTACCCAAAGGCATCGTAATAGTCTCCAATGATCAACTCCAATAGTCTCCAATGATCAAAGTCTGTGTGCAATCCATTGAGTCGCTAATTTTGTACCTCTGAAATGTCAATAAATCCATTCTGTTAGGATTTTCCCTGTCAAAGATTACACGGATCATTTAATATAGAACTAAGCATGAAGTGGACCTAGAAATTAATTTAGACAATCAGAGAATTTAGTTTTGAACACAAACATGCTGTTTTGACAAAACATGCATTATATAAAGCTCCACGTACAGTAAACAGCAGTTTATCATCACTTCTCTTACCCTGGCTTCTAAAGTCACTTTAGAGACCAGAACTTTGTATCTTGACAAGGATTACATAAAAATCCTACCACTTTGTTGACAGCCTCCATATCACATAGGTTTTCCACTAAAATGCGACATGCTTCTTCTTTACCCCAGTGAGCAGCAGCATGAAGTGGTGTCCAGCCATCATAATCTTTAATATTTACATCGTAGCGAGCCTGTATTAAAAGCCTAAAGAAATTAAAAGAATTAGATACTGAGACTGCTGACAGGGATAAACAATAATCTTTCGTAAAACCATCAAATTATTCAATAGTAATATCCTTCTCCTTTTTCATCATACACATTTTAGTTGGGCTACTGATAATCGATTAATTTTATTTCCTCACAGAAACTTTATCCTTTTCATTGTTCCATAGGTGTACATATTTGTAAGGAAAATTCAAGAAAAATAGCCTTTTCCATTTTCTTCTTTATTCACTTCCTCTTAATTAAAAATCCACTGCTTCTGTACAGTTAGATATTTTTCTCTACATGTGCAGTAACAGAGAAAAGGCCTTTTAAGGAAAGGGAAGCTGTAAAATGTCAAAAAACTGTTAGATACAGTGTTCTTAACCAGTAAATTATTAAAACCTCCTCCTGTTATACTAGTTGCTACAAGCTGTTAAGTCTAATATCAGCTGCTCGAAACTTACATCTCCTCCTGTCATTAGCATTTGCTGTTGTAACAACGCAGTGTTTATGTGCTTCAATTGCTCTCTGAGAGGGAGGGGAGCTCTTCAAATAAAGGACCTGCTTTTCAGTCTGCGTTCAACATGCAAATTCAGCACGGCTCTGATGTGAGTGTCAGAGTGATGACACACACTTAACATGACACAGAGTTCTGTACAAAGGGCTATCAGCTCTCTGAAACACTGTCCATAATTATGAGAAATTTTATAACCCTGAAGTAATCTCAAAATTTCTCCCCATTTCTCAAGAGCCAATACACTTATAGTAATATCCTCCAATGAGTCAACTTGCACATATGCTCAGCTGCCAAATCTCGCATCCTACACAGAGCACACATTTTTGATAATTTGAAGCCATCGCAAAAATAGACTGCACGTACATTTTTCCCTTCCTAGGAAAAGTACATGGACTGGACTACAAAAAAGACACTAACTGAGAAAGCTGAAAAAAAAGGTTATAGATATAATTCCATTACAGATACATGCTGTTCTAAAACAAACAAAAAATATTATAAATTATTAATATTTTCCAACAGAATAATTTCTCTTCATCATGCTGGAGCATCAGTGCTTCTTGAAGCAGAACTCTCATTCAGTAAATTGTATGTAATGGTTTTAACAATTAAAAAGCTCTGTCTTTCAACTTCTGTGTTGACAAAGCATTACAAGGCCCTGCAAACCTTACAGGCAGCAATACTTACACAGTCAGGGTATGTGCTCATTTTCATTCATGTTACAATATATAACTGTTCATACTACTCCCAAAGCAGTCAAATACATTCACAATCACAGTAAAGCAATGCATTATTAAGTAAGCTTAACTTCAATAAAAGCAGAGCTTTGATGAAAAACAAATTAAACTTCTGTTACAGTATATACTTGTATTGTGTTGTATCACTGAAAAGCTACCTGAGAATTAGGGGACACCAAAAGCCTGAAGGTTTCTAGAAAAGATTTCAAGAGTCACGATTTTCAACAATATCAAAAAAGTAAAATTAAATTCTGTGTTCTCTAGGTCTGAAAACCTTTAGTCTGGATGAAAATTCTTCTTTATGTATGCAAATTAATATGTTGTCTTGAAAATATGCATAAACTAGAATGCTAGTTGGCACTATAAAAAGGTACTAAGCTTGTTTACACAGTTGGCTTTAGAAACAGGGCAAGTTTTTTGTCAACTTTATTCTTTTAAAATAAGTATTCAGGGTCAACAGGTCCACTGTGTTCGTATCTTGAATGATTTAAGACAGAAAGCTACCAGCATTATGATTTATGAGTGCTTGAAAACATAAAATCAATCTTTGAGGAAAAGCTAGTTCTAGAGATTGTTTTTTTCCAAGATGCAATCCCTGAAAACCAGAAGTGTCCAACCTTATCGATTCCAAGCAGCATTATATCAACAAGATAATCAAATATGAAAATTTGCCATTTAAACCACACTTACTTTAAGACTTCTGTATAGCCCTTAGCAGCAGCTACATGAAGTGCTGTACCACCAGATTTCGCATGCCTGACATCATTTATATGGCCGCTGTTGAGCCACTGTCTTGCATCTCTCAGCATTATTCGTTCTTCTTCTTTTCGAGCCGCCTCTATATCAACACCTAATTCAGATAGGGAGGGGGAGAGGGGAAGAAAGGACACAAAATATTTTAGTACAAATACTTCAATGCAATTACGTAACCAACCTTATACCATCTTAATGTGGTACAATAAAATGAGAGCTAAACAACACAAATGATGTTAACGGTTAGATATGAACATCTTTTTGAAGATGAACCCCAAGAAGTTATGGAAACATCCATTACTCAATGACACTCGGCATGCATAATGCAGTTTTTTCCCAAAAGGACAAAAAAAAAGAGCCACTAAAACTGGCCCTTTGATTTTAAGAATGTCTGCCATCACAGTAACCATCACTGAAGTGACCTGTTAAAAAAAGAAAGAAATGATATTTGAACCTTCTAAGCAGCAAAATACATCTGGTTTGATGTATCTGCAAGAAAGTGGAAAACAGCTACAATTTTTTAACAGGGATGTATCTCTGGGAAGAGGAACAGCCCAGCTTCTCAACAGCTATGAATACTTACAAGAAAGACAGAGCTATGTTTTTATACTTTCTAAAGAATTTCCCATTAAATCAGTTTGTTTTCTCTATCACTGTAAAACAGAAACCTTATACTCAAACAGCCAAGCCTTTGGAAATCTCCCTTCCTATGTTAGGTAAAAAGAAACCAAACCCACCAAAATCTTCTGTAGTATGTCTCACAAAAAAAATTGTCATAAGCTGATGAAAAGGGAAGAACCCAATATAATATTCACAAGTATACACATCAGGTTAAACATTGCAAAAAAAAAACCAACCTCAGACCCTGAATGGGCAAAGCAAAGCACGTGTTTGCAAGCATTTTTTAATTACTACCGTATGGAGTGATCTATAGAACACAAGAGGAAAGGGGCCTTGAAGAGAACTACGCATGAGCATTAATTGCTCTGTCTATGCTGACTGAAGAGTGATAACTTTGTGAGGAAAGGGGACTTGGGAACTGTGGTCATCCAGAGCACCAATTCTACCTGGGTTGACCTCTAACAGAAGATCACTGGGCCAACCTTCAGCAAAATTATTTTATGTGTACAATTTATCTAATCTTAGACACTGGTGTGCAGGGACTTGGGAAATACATGCTGTTCTGATTTTTAATTTATTGTGGAGCAAAGCATTAACCTGGACATAATAAAAACAAGTGAAACCTAGAAAGAGGTACTGATCTGTTAGATAACACCGCAAACTTCAATGGTATTCCTTATAGCCTATAAAACAGAAGATGATTTTTAAAACACTTCAGAGAGAGATAATCCTTAACTCAGATCTAATTCTGCCTTCTTTCAGTGTTTTCTGATGAAGTTTCGCCTGTCCCCAAATGGTTTTTCTCCAGAAAATATGTTCCTATCACATAACTTTCCTAACTGCCCAAAATAATCAAATCACAACCATATAAAGCTGACCACAAACAAGGCTATGAAAAGCCAGAACACCTCTTTTCAAAACTACTCTACATAATTAATTAATTTTAATTAACTTTCAAAGTCTTTATAATGAACAGCAACTTCAGGCTCTAATGTCTTCAAAGAAACTGTGAGCTATTAATCCTTTAGAGGGTGAATGAATCCCCAGAATATGGAAGCCAAATGAAATCCAGCCTGACTGCTGCCCATTTTGACATGCAGCAGAAACTGAGCTAAGGGATGAAGCGGCTTTCATTAAAGAAATTATTTATATTAGAAAATGAGAAGACAGAGAATACAGAGCTGATCATATGTAGTACAACGCATTATTCTACTGTGTAAAGCATGAAAAACCTGATTATAATAAAACAGATCTGTCAAGCTCTTATCAATCCAGAAAGCCAGAGAAACAAACTGGCCAACTGAAAGCAATTATATTCACACGGCTGAAATACCCGTAAGGCAGTGGATAGTTAACTAATATGTCTATTATATTATGTGTGAATTAGTATTTCACAAATGCTGCAATCCCCCAATTAGAGAGCAAAAAAATCCTTGAAAATGACATGCCCAAATAAAACTTTCCTGAAATGCACAAAGAACGAATATAATTACTACATGCTTCTGGAAACATAACATGCCATTTGTTTGGTTTGTGGTAGCATACGATAGCGCTACAACAGAGTTCACTTCTTTTTAAATTATCCTTCCATCAATTCGCCCTGTAACAGATATTTGCTGCCTACAAATACATTAAGAAAAAAATAATAGAATTTAAAAAAAACGACACCCTCCCCCCAACAAACTACCATAATTGAAAAACAATCAAACAAACAAAAAAGTAGATCTGGTAAAAGTTTATGCTAAAAACAGATGAAAAGTTAAAACTTTACCAAGTATCAAAACATCTGAGATAGGTTATACAGTTACTGTTCTAAGCAGCTGACTGAACTCCTAGACTCACCCACTTACTCAACTAAAACAATCATTTCAGTCTTGGCAATTTAATAAAAACTAATAGAATTATGTTCCACCAGACACTGATGAAAACTCATAATCCAGAGGCTAAATCTGCAAGATGCATGAACATACAAAACATCGTTGAAGCACTAAGCGGATGAAAAAGCTTTAATGTACTTGTTTGAAAGATGCAGTGGTAAAAATTAAATACATGGAAGTTTCTAAAACTGTCTCTCTCAAGACTAACCATTACTAAATAAATCTCAACAGAGATTAAATTTTATATATCTAATAATCTTTGTAACTCTGACAGATAAAAAGAATGATAACCAGGAACTCTGAATCAGTAACATATTGATAAACCACATATTCTCGTGTCTCCAGAAGGCTCCTACATATTGACGGGTGAAGCACTGGGAACTGTAACTTCCTTGGGCCTTCACATTTGCTCGCCTTTCTGAATGACACAGCAGTGCAGACCAGCACATCCTGGGAAAATTATTCTCTAGAGTACAGCCATATTTATATGTCAGGGGTGCCTGCAAAACACAACTACACAAATAAATAGCTTATATATGATCTGTCGGTCTCATTTGTGTCCATCCTTATCAGCATGAGCAACCTTCTCCACCTGAAGAATTCGATATAAATTCCTACCAATGTAAAGCCGCTCATGTGTGTGGCTGGTTGTTTCGAGGCACTTTTGTATAAAGGAAGAACGAAGTTCCTCCTAAGCCCTGATCTTGAACTTCTAACAGTCAGTGCCTAAGTGTACCTTCCAGGTATGCCTGAAGACCCAAAGAATTATGTACTTTTGCAGAATAAGTAACTAATACTGAATATAGATTTTTATCAATATCACAAACAATTGCATTTCTGAAGCCCAAACGAGATTTAATGGCTGCAGAGGACTAACGGCTGCATCAATATATTATTTTACATGACAATACATTTCTGATCATATTTCAACGGAAGAAAGTAGGAGAATCTTGCCAATCTAAACAAAACATCCCACTTTAATAACTGGCACAAAAACGGGAATTGAACTTTGTGTCATAGATAAAGAGCTGCGCTCTGAGATAAGCTAGATACAACTCCCATTATTAACTACAGAAAACGGAATGTAAACGGCCTTTATTATACCTTGTACAGACCCTTCTCCTTGCTTTTGTTTTCCAGACTCTATTAAGGTATCAGGGAAAATGAAAATGCTCCTCAGATATTTCAAACACTTTCTTCATCCGGCCCATAGATGGCAATGCGCTGCCTCTGAGCTCAGTTCAGCCCCAGTATTCACTCGCACCACCAGACACTTAACCTCTCCGGCACTCTAACAACTCCTTAAATCATTAAAAATTTGTTGCCAAATGCTTTCATTTTTTTCTGATCAACAAGTATTATTCAAAATTTCCAAGCAGGTTTGAAAACGGTGTGCCGTTTGCTGAGCGTTTAATGAAATTCAGCATAAATTTAAATGCTGAATCATTGTTTCAGGGCTCCTCAGCCATATAAAGGCATGTTTTATAGATACTGCAGGGAAGATCAACCCACTTTTTACTTCATGTAGTGAATGTTTATATACAAATGTAATAGTTCGCATTTTATCCACATAAACAAAGCTGAGTTAAGCAATACATCCAAGAGAGTCCTGTTACATTTACCTATAATTAAGAATGAGGAACATTTGCTTCTCCTTGGAAAAGGAGAAATGATCTCTCCGAGAGTTACTGAATAGCTACCGCGCTGCATCATGAACTCCTGATTCACCTCACGTCACCCCTCCTCACTAACTCACCTCCCGAGAATGTTTTCTGCAAGTCAAAATAACTGCTTGAGCAGTTAAAAATAATTTTAAGAGGACATCTGATGATAAACAGCTAAAAAATTGCTGCAAACCATTACATTTAACCCTACTTGAGACCTGAGGAGAGGCAACATTTAAAACTGGCCTGGGCCAGCCAGGACTAAAGCCACAGCCAAGCGACATCTCCCTCAAGTCTGCTGGTTTTCACCAGTGCAAATGAAAACTTCACGCTACTGGCAAAAGACAATTTCCACAACTGCGAAATGCTGAAACACTGCAGAGCAAAACATAAGGGATCGTATCAAGAAACTGGAAATAATAATATTCCCAATGAAAACGTGGAATTCTGTGGGTAGTGGCATCTATATACATGGGGTTGGCCCATGACAAAGACATTAACCATGTGGAGAAACAACACAACAGGTCCTACGATAAATTTTTTGTATAACATACAAAATAGGCAAAGGGAATAGTTTTTCAGCACTACTGTGGAATAATTTACATAAAACATCTAGTTTTGCTATTTGTGAAGTGTTTCTGTCAGAAAATCTTTATACCTTACTAGAGCGTGTATGTCATTTACCTCTTCACAAAATAGAAAACTAAACTAGGTTTTAAGCTTAAAAAAATAATTAGGCCAATGACTTCCCTTCAAAGAAAAATGAAAAAAATAAGTTCCCCTTTGTAGAAAAATGCTTTCCTTACTACTGAAGTGCTATGGCTTCACTTAGAAAGTGAGCCCCTTATCTCAGAATTCCTGCATATTCCATTACATCACCAGGGTCCCGCTATATGCGCAGCAGAACACAAGGTGGCCTCATCAGGGGACCTGTGGCCCACAGCCTGAACTGATGGTCACGGTTCAGAAATGTCACATACGGAGATCAGAATAAGTGAAGATAGCAAAATGTTGGATATGTCCAACACACCTTACAACAGAACTTGTAAAACAAGAAGATTAATTTGGATCACTGCTCATGTCTTCTCTAGATAGGTCAGATTCTGGAGTCTGACTGCTAAAGCGGGATGAGCAAACACTGCAAATCCTTCCTTGTATTAAGTCCATAATGTCACATAGAACTGAATTGTGTTTTATTCTACAGTTTATTACCATTAATTTAGTGTCTCCAGGGCTTTCTTTTGTCCTGTAGCTAGACATTTCCTTAAAATATAATTTGATACCTGTGAAAACTGGGCATAAATACAAACTGATGATCTGTAGAAGGCGGAATAGTTGCACAACACAAGTCTCTGAACTTTTTCTATAAAGACTGAAGGTCTGCAAAAGCAGTCAAAAGGGTGAGCTAACATGGTGATTCTCCTCAGATTTCTACCAAAATTGTCACACGTCATCACTTACAGATATCTGAAATCACAATGAACCTGACAGATCTTCCCAGGCAATCTTTTGCCACCAAACAACTCTGACTGACAACGTCAATATGTAGGAAGCCATACTCACAACATCAACTAAGCAACACAAAAATGAAACTATAACGAATGATTGAATAAATACATATGGTAAGGCTGCAAGGCAAGACTTACAGAAAATGTCCACTTAATTTTCACGCTGCATGTTTTACCTACACAGAGGTAAGATTTTTTGGCACCCAGGTTTGTTTATCTTCAAAATAAACTGGCTGATCTTCCACTACCAGTAACACTGAGAGAGGGCTGATCTTTCCACAGACCCCACAGTTAATTTGCGTTATCAAAACTGCGGCACCACTTTATTTTATACAAGCAGCAATGCCAAAGCTGGAGGGATAATTGCATTCAGCCACATGTAGAGCCAAAGATTAAACTGTCACAACGCATCAGTGTTGGTTCCACATTAACATAAACAATTAAGTTCCTACTTTAGAGCTATGAACTTCTCTGGCCACAACATACACACAATTAGGCACTTTTCAAGCTATTATGATAATGGCTAAATAATCAATCTGTATATAATATTAACTTCATATGCGAGTTAAGGATGCCATCAAAAGCACATGACTAAAATCTTTTTGCTGAGACAACTATCTTGTGATTTAGTAAGATATACACTACAAATTCCCATCTGGATTCATACCCTTCCTATTCCGTTCTCATCCACGATTATTAAATATTTTCTGTGATTTTGTCTCTGCAGATAAAAGCCCTTAGTTCTTATAATTTCAGACACAAATTCAGAAGGAGGGATGCTGCATGCTTCTGTGAAACTGAAACTCCTAAGTGGTCCTACAACAAAGCAAGCTCGGTAGAATACTTTCATATAAATTCATTCATATGTGTGTGTGTGTGTAAATATATACACATACGCATACACAAAATAAATTTCATAAATATATATACACACACACATATATATATATAGGTTATATATACAACCATAGTCTTTGGTGCCCTGTTGAGACCAGGAAGGCAAGAAATGCTGTCAGGGATGTTCATGATGTGTTGACTCTTCTTCAGGAGCGGATCCAGCTCCTGTTCTCCACACAGGGAGGTCCAACCATGCTGAAGTACAACCCCAGCAAGTTTCTTCCTCACACAACATGGTGCCTCCCTCACTCAACCAACATATTTTTCAAATCATCTTAGGAAGACCAATCTTCTGAAAATCCTTTAGCTAGTCAGCAAGCCAACTGACATAAAGATGTAGAGGATTTCCACAGCAACTGAAATCTGGTATTTTAAAACAACCTGAATTATTCCTTTAGAAGCTAACAGCTACAGTGTGGGAATATCTACATTCTTCTCAGACTTAGAAAGACAATACCATAGATAGTTCATTATAAGCTTTAAATATGAAATATATAAACCACACTGAAATTTCCAATGAACTGTGGCATTTAGTTTAGGTTGACAACGCTAACTTTACAATTGGGCTGTTCAAATAATTAAACTTGCAAAAGAATAAAAATTAGCATGTGATGTTGAATCTCTGCATTGTAAAAATAAAACCCTATATAACAAATAATATTTTTTTTAAAAGCAATAACATACAAATAAGACATTTTGGAAGAGAGTTCTTTTTTGGAAAAGAGTTCTTTTCCAAACTAATGTCAATTTTAACAAAGAACTACTACAGTCAATTAGGATAGTATATCAGTATATTAGTATAGTGTATCAGTAAAGTCAAACGTTTCAAAAACAACCTTAAAGAATTTAGGCTGAGGCACATTCCAGAAACAACTCTCCAGCAAAGACTGACAGTACTGTTTGAAATGGAAACATTTGTTTTCCAAACTAATTAAAATAGACAAATGGTAGTACAAATTAAAAAAAATATATTCCCAGCTATCTAAACTGATGTTCTTTGTGTGTTAACTATAAGAACTGCTAATCAAAATTCAGTTAACACTACTGAATAATTGAATCAAAGCCTTTGTCAAATCTCCAGTCTACTTCTGTATATTAATATGTATCTCTTACTTCTCTGCATGTCATGTCATCCACTTTACCATTTGCTTTGGGCACTAAATGGGTTTAACCACGCAAATTACATCAGAGCAAAGCCTGAAGCAATTAATTGTTATACTGTTAAATTATGTAAATCTGTCTTACAGCTATAAACTAAATACTACAAAAAAAGTAACATTTTCAAGGAAGAAGAAGCCTTTTAAAAGGCAGGCAGGATTCTAGAAGTAATGTAGATGCAGTCCCATAGCACGTGCCCCACAAAGGCTCCATCTTCACTCTGAATGTCACCTTCGTTCAATACACAGTAGAGCTCAGACCACATCACCCCAGTTCTTGTACTGGGAGTGCTGGGATAGCAGTGCATTTCTACTGGACTCAAGATGCCAAGAACTTAATACTCTTTCCTCTGTGGAATGGAAAAACCAGAAACTGGTTGCAAAGATCTTTCACTGGAAAACCCACCTGAGGACTGGAACATGGAAAACAGTGGTATAAGGAGGGGTAAAAACAGCAGGGAAAAACAAATCAGTATGCTTTTTCAAAGGCAAATTTCTCTCGTGAGGACACCACTGCCAGTACTGCCCTAGCAATTTCCTAGGAGCAAGGTGCATATATTTAGGATATATACTTTAAAACGATACTGTCAAAACTTTATACCTATCCATTAACTGTTTGTTACATGAATGCTCACTTATATAGTGCTCTCAGAAGAGTACAGAAAACCGGGAGGAACTTAAAGGTTCATGACGGGTTCTCGGACCTAAAACAAGTGCAACCTAAAACCCCTTATCCCAAGAAGTGGTTTGGGGCATTTGGCACTGTAGAAGGGCATTCAGAAGGTCAGAACTAGACACAAAGGGTGATTTATGTGATGCAGTATAGTTGCTTACTCTTGTTTCAGTTATTCTAGGCTTTCTTGCAGTCAACAAAAAAACCCAGTTGCCTCAGGGCTGGATACACCTCATCCCAAAACTGACATATGAGTCACCCTAAAAGTACCTATTTCTTTCCTCTCTGAGGCAGGAATCTCTTTGGACACAGTCTAAAGCTGGGATACAGAAGTCCATATCCCATATGCACTGAATACCATCCCCAGTATCTGAATACCACGTAAGTTCTGTTAAGTGAATGCAGGAATCCAATCAACACCTGAGTTCTATACTTCTGACCCCCTTCTTCACGAGAGGCTGGGCTGAGTAAAAACACGTAGAAGACAGCTTGAACACTGCACATTGTATTGACAGTTCTCCTTAGAAAATAGAAGGACTTTAAAATTCCAAACTTACATAAGCTTTCAAAAATATATTTAGTGTCCAATAAACAAAACCACCCTTCTCTATTCAAAATTACCTTGTCTATTTACTTCATTCTGAAGCAGCTCTTCCATTGCCTCTTCTTCAGCAATATCTAATGGAGTGTCTCCTTCACTATTTACAGCTCCTACATGTGCTCCTTGACTAATTAAATACCTGCCAATTGAAAAAGAAAAACAAACTGTAAGCAATACAGTAAAGCCGATGCAAAACAAATAGCAGCCACGAAGATACCATATGCAATGGGTATATACATGCACACATATCATTCATAGAAACAACCATATTAGGTATAAGTAAAAAACCTCAGGATGGTTGACAATCCCTGAATACCTGTTTGTCTTTTCACCATAATACCCATAAATACAAATAGCACTCTGCTCTTCAGTTTTCCCCAAAGACTCCTGGCATGTTTAAATACATACTTGGAAGAACTGAAAGAAGAAAATGGTTAGATGATAAACAAAAAGGAACACAAGGCGAACAGAGGTCAAACCACTGATTCCCATGAGCTCCTCATATTAAGCCACTCCTCCTGTGTTTAGTGGCACATCATGTTTCTCTGCTTCACCAGAATGATGATTCCTGATCTCTGAGGCAGCTTCATAAAGTTAATAAAGCAAGAATCACCTCTGTTCTCAAGTATTCACAAGGTCAGCTTTTGGTGAAGGAAGAGGCAAGGGGAGAGACGAAACAGTACTTTACATTCTATTCCAACCCCACCAAGCGTTTTCTTACTTAAAGTACTATGGTGTCAGGAATCAACAATCCAGACCCACAGAAATTTATTTCTGAATTTCAAATTAAGTCAAATGGATCAACTCCAACAATAAGTCACAAAAGGATTAAGTTATTTCATTGTATTAAACATAACCCAATGAAGTTATTGAGAACCTACAGCTTTATATATAGTCTGTTTCTAAGTAGACAATGAACATTAACTAAAACATCAATTCAGATCAGTCTTACACCTTCTGACCATAACATTTCCACTTCCCTAACAAACTCAACAATTTGAGCCATGATAGGACTTCACACAAGCAAAAAAATGCAAACATACCTCTTTCCTTGCAGAACTTAAACTTTCTATAGATTCGAGAAAAAAAAAAAATCTGGAAACAGACATAAAGAACTAGCTATCCCTTTTACTAACAGGTGTATGAAACCAATAGTGCTTTCTTAACCTCACTATTGCAAAATGCCAAATGACGCAGGAGCCAATCACAAAATTAATCCAACACTAACACAAATGCTTTTTTTTCTGCTTAACTGCCAATTAACAATAACAGATTCCAAATCTACAATCATATTTACCTTATCTTTATTCAATAACTCAAGATCAAGTACTCTAATAAATTTCTATTTTTTAATGCACAATTTAAATAGCGCTTGTTATTAAACCTCTGTAATTACATCAAGAAGAGGTAAGAACTGACAGATCACAAAATGGAAATTAATTCCCAGAAGTGTAACTGTATCTCCTGGGATATGCATCACCAGTTGCCGCCACTAACTTTGATGCTGGTATTCAGTGCTGGTTTTATTCTGTTCCTCTGAAAAGAGTGCCGCGGTGACTCTGAACTCTCTGCAGTTTAAAGATTTAACTGCTGTGGGAATTAAAAATTAATAAAAGGCAACAACATTTCTCAACAATACCAGTTGCACTGTTCTAACAGTGACGCAGCCTTCCAGGTTGCAGATCAGATAATTGCTGTGCAAGGTGTCTGCTAAACAGGCAAAAAAAAGCAGTGGGGAAACTAACTTACAAAGACAAAATGTTGATTCAAGACCAAAGTCAACCACTTTTTTATAAAAAGATCCCAAATCAACATTAATGTTCTTTTGACACAAAAAAAGTGATGTCTTCAAAAACCCGATTTTTATCTATTTCCATGTAATACCTATAAGGAAAAATGAAGGTACTTTTGTAAGGAAAATATGTATCTCATTGAAGTGAATGTATCGGGCCAACTGGGTCTATAAATTATAAGCATGAGAAAAGCAGCAATGTATAAATAAGTGTAGGGAATGAACAAAAGGCTACAGGAGCACTTCAGAAAGTTATTTAGATACATGAACAACTTTGTGATCAAATGATCCTTCAAAGCAGACTCCAAAATGGAGCTGCTTCCAGACCAAAATCAGATCAGCAGAGCAAGGGGCATTAGTGGGGTTGGAGGAGGAGAGTTATCTGAGTTGCCCTTTGCATGTGCTTACAGGCTTTGGTTTTCTGGGTCAGCAAAGGAAGGATGGGTGAACCTCCCCTGAGTTCACAGGATGTAAAGGGATGGGAGAAAGAGGAGCAAGACAAAAGGCAGAAGGCTCCTCGCCAGACAAGTGAGAACGGTTCTTTCCCAACCTGCCTTCAGCCACTCCAAGTGGGCCTCCACGCTGTTATCCCAACCAAAAAATTCATAGTGACCCCCTCAAGTAAACTAAGAGTGAAAGAGCATTACTCAGTCTAAACCAAATTGTTCAAATTCCAACTACTTTAAAGACATCTTGTAAGCCTGCAAGCGAAATCCACGTTTGTTCTGCTTTCCGCACCATTCAGTAACAAACGACCCTACCCTGAAAAAGTGTATGTGTTTATCTTCATTTACAGTAAAAATAGTTTCAGCAAAGTCATGATGGAGTTCAGATGGTGCATGAAGTCACCCTGGTGTCTACAGGACTGTAGTTGGGAAACCAAGCGCTACCAAGGCGAGGGAGAGCAATCATTTCAGATGTGTAGGTAACTTGACTCATATTTGGTAAATAAGCTTGTAAGGCATAGCTGAACAAAAGCCAGTACCAGAACAATCCTAAAAATCAGAAGGTGTTTTTTTGTTTGGTGTTTTTGTTTTTTTTTTTAATTACTTTCAAAAAAATTGTACTTAAATGTTAATTAAAACTTATAGTATGACTTCAAATATGGGTGTATTTGACATTTCAGTTTTTCTGGTACCATAGACTAAAATCTTCACATGCAACAGCATATTATTGTGTGTGGGTATGTATGGGTGTTTAAAAAGTCACACATGTTTTGCAAGAAAAAACCTGCAAATAATTGCTTGGATGTTATCTTTATTAAGTGGGTGTTACCTTCATCTTGAAATTTCATCGTTCTAAAGCAAGTAAACATAATACAACTTTAATTCCTCAGCTGATATTTAATTGGTAGAGCTACATGGGTGCAGTGAAAAAGGAATTGGAGCTGTGTAATAAAAAGTCCAGAACCATGCCCTTTGACACTGTGCCCAGAAAAAGGTGCTTTTTGCAAACTTGGATATAGTGGAAAAGTAAAAACATACAAGATTCCCACCATCGCTTACTTCCAAAGCATTCTGGTAGAGCACTTAAATGTGTGTCTTTTGTAATTCACTTGTTGCAAAATGTGCATGTTCGACAGACAGCTACAGCAGAATAATTCAGAAAAACCAATGATAAATTACATAATATTCTGGTAGGTGCTATTTAAAATAGCAAATAAATGAGAAGGCAACAGTAGCTTGATCCATAAGATGGTTATTTTTGGATCTAAAGATTTCAAGTGTTGACACTGAAGCTAAGGGTACCTCTTCTAGACACTCTTTTGGTCTAAGTATAGAGAATTGTAAGTCTCACAGGAATACAAAGAAAGACAAGAGCAGGAAAACAAAATAAAATAACTCCTGGGACTTTTGCCCTGATGTTTCCATGACAAGCATTATGAAGTCTGGGAAAGACTGGAAGAACAAGTCTGCTTTCTGATACCCTAGTTTTATGAAGGCAAACCCACTTTAAATTTGTCTTTTAGGAATCACTGTTGTATACTCCTCGATAGCTATTATAGACTGAAATTAACATTCTTGAAAAAAACACTAAACATTTGTTTTCTATAATTATTGTGAAGCCCAGACTCTCTCCCATCATTTAATGAAATATACATTTTAATACCTTTCATAAAGAGTTGGAATCTCAGTATCTCTAAGACAATAAATACCAGCCCTCTGAGATTACTGTAGAAAAGCCAAACAGTCTACACCAAAACCAAGCTAATGAACTGGAAGTGAAAAGTTTTACCTAGCAACTTGACCCACGCTCCAAATTAAAAAAAAAAAAAAAAACCACCACAAAAAAATCCTTACAGCTGACTTTTGTGTGTAAGTCGATTAACAAAATGCATATAGTGAGACAGAGCAAACAGAGAGGAAAACACCTCTCTGAAGACAGTTACATCCAAACTTGAGTCTTCTTATATTTGTGAATTTAGGAGGCATTTACTTAAGAACCTGGAAGACACTCAAACTTCGGCTTTACTAAAGTCTGTTAGTGCTGACAACAACATATGCAGCAGATAACATTTAAATATCGTTTATCTCAGCAACAGAAAGAGGGGCCTATGTTTACATTCAAACCTTGCCTCAGTTCACAGTATCTGGAAACAAGTCATTAGGGATATAATTAACTTTAAGTACTTGCTGAACCTGAAGGTCATCAGAAGGGTGGCAAGCACAAGACAGGGCAGAGAAGTGGCCGCTGAATTGATTCAGTTAATTAAAAATTGCTTACTGAGGTCGTTGGAGTTTCACTAGTGAAAACAAGAGGCCTCCTCAGGCTAGTCAGAGGGCTGGATGGCAGCCTCTAACTCCTCACATGTGAGGAGAGGGACCCTCCAAAAAAATATCTCACTGAACGGAGGTTCAATGTCTTGTATATACATTTAAAATAAATGTGTTTAGTGTGGCCTTCCAGGGAAACGTGGCTTAATTGCTAGCAGAGGTACCAACCAACAGCACAACCGGTCTCTTAACTAATCTGCAATTTCAGCTAAACCCAGCTGCTTTTTCAAAAATCCATAGATGGTGGAATTTAAATTAATTCCATGGGTGTCTTAGCTGAATGATAACAGGAGCCGAAGACAGAAAATGTGTCCCTGTGTTCATGTACCTGTGCAAGCTGTCCTTTGAAGAAACAATGAATGAAAAACAAATTCAGTTTGGGTTTGTTTGTTTTTTAACTGAAACAAAAATAATATTTAAAGGCAAGGCAAGCAAAGCTAAACCTATCTACATACACAACATATCAAGAGATAAAGTCAGGGCTTGCATGTGATGCTTGAATTTTTAAGGTGTACTTCTCAATTATGTTAAAGATGGTGAAGAAAAGGCTTAGCCTTTTTCTTTTAAATCTTAAATAATACAGTAATATACAAATAATAATGCAAATAATGCAAAACTTGAAGCAAATACAATAGCATTAGAATAAAATTGTGCTAAATTCTGATGTTGCACGTAGTATACATATGCCCTGTGTCGGTAGCCAAGTTTCAAGGAAAATGTAGAATCAGTTTAATACAAGTGAACAGCCAGCACACAGCCAGCCCTCAAATCCTCTCTCACGGACACTCACACTGTCACACTCACTTTTAAACACATTATTTGAAACCCATATAAATGTAATGACAAAAAGTCACAGAACATACTCAGCACTGGCGAGGCTGCACCTCAAATCCTGTGTTCAGTTTTGGGTCCCTCACTACAAGAAAGACATTGAGGTGCTGGAGAGAGTTCAGAGAAGGGCAACAAAGCTGGTGAGGGGTCTGGAGCACAAGTCTGATGAGGAGCAGCTGAGGGAACTGGGGCTGTTCAGGCTGGAGAAAAGGAGGCTGAGGGGAAACCTGATCGCTGCCNGACTTGGGAGTGACAGGTTAATGGTTGCACTTGATGATCTTAAAGGTCTTTTTCAACAAAAATGATTCTATGATTTTTTGAAATATGTATTGTAACCCTTGTAAGCATTTGGTGGAGAGGGTTAAAACATTTGCCACACGGGGCAGGTGGCCAGCAGGTGTCACAAGGCACAGAGGAGTCCTGCTTGTCTGGGCAGGGACACCCCGCTCTGCACAACGCAGGATGTCCTTGCCATCTTTACTGTCAACATACCAATAATGTCACTTGTCCCCTTTTGTTGCAGCTGAGATACTCCTGCAGTCACCTTTTCCCTGAGTCTACGATTTACAGAGGAAAATGAAGGCTCCACGTTTAATACTGAAGCCCAAACTGTGCAATTTTAATGGGGCCAAGAATACTCTCTCCTGTATCATGTTAAGATCAACGTAGAAGAAATCAAATGACTTGAAAAACAATTAAGTCAAACTCATAGGGATGTCTTATTCAGGCACTCTGCAAAACACCATCCCACGCTGTCAGTCACTGCTGTGCCTCAACCTTCTGCCTCTAAATATCTAGAATTTAATACAGACTGACATAAGAAGGCAGGCTTCTGTGATGGCATTTAAATTAAAATCAAATAATGATAAAACTCAGGCACTTTTAAGGTTATGTTTCTTTGCAAATTCCAGAAGATTTTCACTCACATCTCTCTCTCTCTTCAAAAAAAAAAAGCTACAGCACTTTCAAAATAGGAATGCTCCCTCTATGAGCAGTACGATCAGCCAGCAGCCACACAAAACACAGAGCCAAATATGGTCCATTAGGCTTATTGGGCAAAACTAGATAATTATTTCCCCTGAAATACATCAGTGATGATTTTAAGACAGCCGATATCAACAAGAAATCTGAGGTGAATTTATGATTTCCTCTTGCAGAACACAAGAGCTGAGAACCTCAGGTAGCCAGAGACACTAACAAAAAAAGGCTAAAAAATAGTTGATAAACAAATGGTCAAATGATTTTAAGCAAATGGGAAGTGACATTTCTTTTTAATTTTCACCAGTCTAATCCCAATTCCAGCATACGTGTTTTTCTAAATTAGGGATCAGTTTGAAAATACTTTTTTATTTCCTTCAATATGTAAGAGCTCCTCCAGCTAGTAGCAAATCCAGCTTCTGATTCTCCCTCATGAACCTGTAACGAAAGGCATCTTGGACAGACACACATCTTTGCTTCAACATTGGTCAAATACTCCCAACTACCAAAGTAGCATGCCACAGAGATGAGACAAATTTTTCCCCCTATGCAAACAGCACTTTCTATCAATTCTAAATACTGTACCTATATGAAAAACATATTTATGTTTACGAAGCCAACACTCCACAGTGTATCATCGCACCACTGAGCTCTGCATATAGTTGGCTGTCCCCTGCCTGCACTGCAAACTGCACACCCAACGAAGCCCAGTAACTAGAATCACAGCTGTTTTCCTTCTTGGTTTGCTGGAGCATAGAAGAAACAGTGTAAATAACAGTATCTGATTAGTCCTAGCCCTCCTGTGTACCGAGAAACCTCTGAAACAAGCCAGCAATAAGCTCCAGAAATATTTGTATGTAGGCAGCCACCTAAGCACTAATGGTGTAAAGATGGAAGAGGAAAAATTCCTACTTGGACCATATGAAAAGCAACTGAGCCTTTATATTTTAACTATATCTATATACAGGAAAGACATATGAGAGGTGACAGAGTAATGTTTAGGTGTAAGTAAACAGTGACCAAGAACAGGAAAGTAGGAAATATGAATAATGCTATATAGGGAAACATATGCTATAACCTAAGTGGGGAGGGAGGAAAAAAAACCCACAGATCTGGAGCCTGGTAGTGCCAGGATGAAAAGGGAAGGGAAGGGAAGGGAAGGGAAGGGAAGGGAAGGG
>VWYH01010298.1:142232-209531 GCA_013399365.1 Pampusana beccarii
GCAAAATGTATTTTTGAAGTGCATATCAAATGTTAATTCTACTATGCGCTTTGTGAACATGCGTTTCTCTCTTTTACTTTGAAGTCTTTGAAAAATTAAGAAACAAATACTTTTGATGCTAGCTAGCAAATATATGCTGATTTTCAAGGTCAAGCATATGAAGTCTCATAGTACATACTGTCAAAATTTGCAAAATTTCCTAAACAAAACAAAGCTTAAAAAAAAAATCTCTGAAGTTTTAAGGTATCAGATCAACATATTTTAAAGTCGAACATTCTCAAAAAGCATCAGAAATCTCAAAACATTATGAAGTCCAAAAATGAAAATACACGTTATTATTCAACTACAGATAACTCTTTTAATTTTTTTTTTCTCCCTAGAGACTGCTTTTATCTAAATCTGATTATCCTTCTTGTACCCTACAGTGCAAAAGTGAAGGTTGAGTTTACCTTGTTGCAGCTGCAGAGGTACACATGGTACATAAAGCAACTCCAGCTCACAACGCCCTCTGTGCTCAGGATGCTTTCCTATAGCAATTCTCCAAGCATTTGTGGTGATTTACAGAAGTGTCACCAAGGTGAATACTTGGGATTGAGTTAAAAAGAGGCGTCAACAGCACAGAGGCAGAAAAGGAGGAGGAAGAAGGAAAACCATGCTGCTGCCCACCTTCCTCACTGACTCCTCACCAACAAGAGCTGGTCAGAGCACCAGCTCCCTGTGCCAAGAGCAGCACTGCTAGAGTTGGCTACATTAGTACTACAAATTCTGATTTTTTAACTGCTGCTTTCTATTTCAGTGGAAGTTTTGAGGCTGGACCTAACTTAACAACTTTATTTTTCCTCCAACAGCTGTGTGTTGACACTTACATCCGAAAAATTTAAACGAGGATCAGTTCTTTTACTGTGCTTAAACAGATATTAGCATAGAAATAATCACTGCATCACAGAACTTCTTTGTAATTATATTATGCAATAATAGAGTGACCAAATCTCTCTGTGAAGCAACACTGCTATCACAGTGCAGCTTTTTGCATCACGCAGTAGGACTGAACTCCTCCTGACCCCTCAGTAGGTACCAGCAATCTGCAATTCACAGCAGTTGCTTATCTGTCCAGTCCACTTTGAATTTCCTTGAAAATACATTTCTTCCAAAAGAAACTCTTACTTTTTATTCAAATTTGATAAGCAGTACCTCATCTCTAATCAAGAGCTTTCAAGTAATTCCTTTTTAATACTTTTTTTTCTGTCATAGCTGCTGTTAATAAAAAAAAATTACATTTTTGTGTCTTAGTATCTGACTTGCATCCAAATAATTCACTCTCATCAATGCACAGCAGCCTTACGTCGCTAGAGATACCGCACTATTTACACAGACTTCAGAAGAATCCAAGCAGCTTTTATACTGCCCCAGTCATGGATAAGACTAGAAAAATACAGATTAGGATCACTTGCACTGAAATGACATAGTTTAGGATATCCAACAAAAGAGACAGCTGTAAGAAAGGATAAGTAGGCCATAAGTTGCTTTAGTGTCATTAGAAAATTTACTGTATGTGGCAGAATAGGGTCAAACTCACAATAGATAAAAAAGCTCCAAGAAAATAAAAACTGAGATGCACTTAGGTGACAACCTGCACCAAACTCATGTTCTCTCCTAAAAAACAACATTCAAAACCAGCTTTATTGTGAATCAAATTATTTTTTTATATCAGATAACTGAATAAATACTATACTCAGTATTTAACAACACTAATAATTCCACAGATGTCATTGCCTAAGAAGAAACCATCACTTCCTCTCTCTAAACCAGCAATTTTGAACTAGTTGTTGAGGCCTTCGCAAGTGCCAGGATGCCATACCTAGCAAGCACTTGCTCAATTCAAAACGTGGTGGCTCATGTACCTACAGCTGCCCTCACATGTTCCTGTCATACTCAGAGAACGGGAGTCAATCGGTGGCAACAGGCAGTTCCGAGCCATCATCCTGACATGTTACATTTCTCAGGAGTCTGCCCAAGCTCCAGGGCTTCCATCTGTATCATTGTTTGTATGTCTTCTTCTCCATACGTATCACTCTTCTCCATGTCTTCTTCTCCATACGTATCACCTCAGATGCTCACATTTAACTTCAGAATTCTTAAGTAAATTGCTCTCAGGATATCAATAAAATCAATGCTCTGTGATAAGCAATTATGATCTTTCCTATGCACACTGCTTCTCAAAGCAGGATGTGGTGGGTTTTTTTTCCAGATATGAGCTGCACTTTTAAATTCTTTTTCAGCCAAAAATAAGAGTGCTCTGAGCTTTACACTTCTCATTAGATCCAATGAACTGCTAAAGCTTATTAAAAAAAAAAAAGACAATTTCCACTAAATTATGTCCCTGAAGAAGATCTCTCTGACCTTGAAGGTCTAGTAGTTTTACCTTCAGAAGAACAGAAATACAATATACTTACTAACGAATATTTAGGGTCGTAAGTGGAGCTGCAGGCAGCTACAGAGCACACACTGTCTGTGCATCCTGGAGTGAGCAGCTCTCCTGGACTCCCTCCTCAGTTGAACAAACAGGTATCAAACCAGTTAGGTCCTATAATTCCCTCTAACCCATCAACCATATCTTACTGTGTATTTCTGCCAGCTGGTTTTTATCCAAACAGCAGATCACAGCAACACAGCAGAAAAGATTAAACTCTACCACATAATGACATTAATTTAAAGAAAGAATTTCACCATCAACCTAAACAACTTAATTAGTGTTTCATTATTTTTAGGACATACATGCACGCAACAAAACGTTGAAAACAGCACACTGCCACAGTACGTCTTCACAAAAGAAAATTCCAACTGATACAAGCACACTGATCTTCTTCACGTTTCTCCATTCCTTTCTCTAATGGAATTTAGCTTTATCCTTCTAGGTATCCAATAGAAGTTTGGAGGAGAAACTTCTATGTTGCTGTTAAAGAACAAGCATCGCACCTTGATTTGGGGACGAGGGTGGAAAGAGACTACTATACTAGCGTATTTTCTCTCCCATTAACTTTTTTCCCCAATCTGTTCTTCCGGAAAGAAACATGGCAGGAAACAGAGGTGAATTAACTGAAACAATTTTCCAAAGCCCGCAGTGAGCTTTTCACAGCTCTCATCTTTACCAGTGTCAATCTGTAAGACATCAGTCATTCTTCTAGAAGAGCTGCTCTTTGGCTGGGAATAATTTTTTTTTCCTGCTTTTATTTTGTCACATGGCTTGTTTTATAATATATCCTTGTGAAGCCTTCTTATTTTCTGAGTGGGTTGTACCAGGTTTCATCTTTGGTCCCTTTTCCTTTTAATTCTACTCCTCCAGTTAACATTTCCTTGTGTCATTTCAAGTGACATCTTGAATCCTGAAAAAAACGCTCTCTCACCTTGCAGCACCTCTATCAGACCAAACCCTCTAGCAGTTTGCATAATCAGTTTGCACCTAGATAACATCAGACCACCAACTTCACCTTGTCATTCAAAAATCCAAACTTCTGATTATCCATTTTGGAATGTATCACTAATAACATCGCATTAGACTGAGTTAACACCGTAACTGGGAACAAAGCTAAAGCAGACAGGAGCTATCCCTGACATTTTTATCAGTCTGCTTTGCCTAAGTAACATCTTGCTTCTCTAGGATTATAATGGCTTACGGTTAAAAGAGTTTAGATTAAAAACACTGCAGTAAGTAATGGCTCCAGATGATCAGCTTATTAAAATGTAGAGAGAAATAGATTAGAGGCAACTGCTTTGAAACATATTTTGCAGCACCACCACCCTCAGATGTTGTGGAAGAACCAGGTGGTTCAGGCTCATGAGGTGGGAGATGAAGGAGAGGACTCCACCTCAGCACAGGCAGCTCTCCACAGCCAGCCTTCTGACCAGAGGCACAAGCTACGTTCGAAAAGCAGCCCAGGCTTCTTTTTTATACCCTCATATCTATGCCAACCTCTGCTCACTGATCCAAGAGAGAATAAACCCTCCAACCACCCCAAGGCTCATCTTACACTAACAGTTCCCACATCATTGTGTGATCATTAGATAATGCAAGAGAGGGGGTAAGAGCCTGCGGAGGAGAGAAAACCAAGGAGTCAAGGGAATGACTGCCTGTTTCTGCAGTAGTCTCAAGTTAGATGCCATTAAGTATACTGTGAAACTGTGCTGAATTCCCTTTACCAGCTGTTGCCAGATGAGCACTGATCCCTTCCTTCTACCAAGGGCAGGACTCAATGCCACCCAGCACCCCCGGGCAAGCCCTACAAGGCAATTAGAGCTGTAAGTAAACCACCTATCACTGAACATCTATGTATTCAACTACAGGTTTGCAGACCTCTCGCTCCGCACACCAGACAATGATCACTCATTTAGTCTTAATGGACTGTTACTAAAACAGAATGATCCTGGGACAGTGGCTTGCTGAGATTTCAGCAAACTAGTTTGGCTGGGTTCACTTTCACGTGTCTGGCGTCTGGAAAAACAGACGGGCGTCAGCAGCAAGGCAGTGGGGACACAGGAGCCCATAAAGTCTTTTAAATATTAGGGGAAGGAGGGGATACAACACAGGAAACTTTGGGCAGGAAGGAAAGAGGGTGAGCTGGGTTTTAGAGCAGTGGAGTTGGTCAAGGTGCCGTTCTCTTCCCAAATGAACTGAGTGAGGAGGCTCTGAACTTCTGAAGTTATTCTCCTTCTAACTGCAATCATATGCTTTAGCCTTTCAAATCTGTAAAATAAGGAAGATGTATTTAGAAACTGTGCTAAGTCTTAGGGCCTGTATGCGTAATTACGTGTATCAAACATGCCTCCCAAACAGAAAAGCAACCATACTGAATTAGACCCAACATATCCATTTAACATCTAGCCTGTCTCCAAAAGCGGCACATCTTCAAAGAGAATAAAAATGGGGCAAATACATGCTACTTTTCCTGTAATAGCTTTCCATTCTCCAATTATTTTCCTGGATTTTCTGAACCAGATCCCATCTGTATGTATATATTCTGCATTTGTATTTTTTCCACCCTCACTGGATTTCTCATTCTTTGAACCTGTGAGAAATTTTAGTATTTACAACAACATTTGCCAAACTGTTACTCAGATGTAGCACTCACCGCATGAAGGTATAAAAACCCCTCTTTTCCCCCTCAGGAGACACCTCCCTCTCTCCTTTTTTTTTTTTTTTTTNGTCACTGAGTTCTATGTTATTTTTTAAAAATGTTCTTCTTGTACTCACTGGAAGATGCACAGTCTTTCATTCCAGGGAAAATGAAAAAGCATTTGTGTTTAAGTAGTAAAACTGTACTGAAGCACCTAAATACTTGCAAGCAAGCTTCAAAATACATCAATTATGCACTCACAACTAGGCATGGCACAAAGTCCACAAGAAAATACATTACTTACAAACTTTAATTCTTGAACAGACAATAAATTTCTACCATTTCAGATTTATTTTACATTAATCTGGTACAATACAAAGCAGAGAGAAATAAAAAAGTAAGCATTTTAAAATCCTGTTTCTTAAATGCCACTTTGCACTATTTTTCCCCCTCTATTACATTTTTTGCATTCTAAAAAGGAATTTGTTTATTCCCTGATATTGAAATAATACAAAAGATTTTAAACTGTAGGTCTATCAAATAAAAAAACGCATTACGTACACCCAAATAATTTTGTACGAGTTTTATAAAGGTAAATTTAAGGGTCCTACCCATTAAATATCACCTTAAAGAATGCACACAAAATTTCTGTCGAAGTCCTCCTGCACTAAAGCTTGTTTCCACATAACTACAATTTTTCAAAGCATTTGATGCTGACTTTTTAATTCATACTAACGCATTGGAAAAACAAAGGCTCCTTTGTGTAAAGCTTTCTGTATAAGAAAAAAAAAAGGAGAACAAGAGAAAAAGAGAACATGCTATACAAAATCTACCTGTTTTGGCAATTTTCAAGAATTTTAATTTAAATCATGTTCATATTACAACTACTTGTAAGCTAATTCACATGATCATAAACTAGATGCACACTAACTTAAGGAGGCAATTCTAAAATTAAACGATTCAAAGAATTTCCAGTAAGCTGAAGCTCTCCCAGCATTTACAGATCTCAGAAATAAATCGGTTGCCCTCCATGGCAGAGTTTTTGCTTCTACAGCACAGCTCTCCATCTGCAACCACCTGACACTCTAGTTCCCACTAAGCTAAGTGTCTTTGCTGTATTTAGCCTGAAGTGGGCTTCTACAACAATAACATTTCTTAAACTGGAAGACACATTTTTTACAGGAGATGGGATTAACATTCAGAAGAAGGCGGCTGTTCCAAAGGCACAGAAAACTGGAATGGGACAGGAGCTACTGCTGGGAGAGGATGCCATAGGACCGGTTAACACAGCGCAGGATGACAGGGACAGGGAATACAGCTGCGGTGAGAGGCCCACTGGCCAGACAGCACCGTTAGTGAAAACAAAATAAAAACCCCAATGAGTGGGTGCCGTGCCACAAATTCACTTGGCCAACTAACATGGGATCAGCACCAAAACATCACAGAATCACAGAATCACAGAATGTTAGGGATTGGAAGGGACCTCAAAAGATCATCTAGTCCAATCCCCCTGCCGAAGCAGGACACCTAGGTGAGGTTACACAGGAAGGCGTCCAGGCGGGTTTTGAATGTCTCCAGAGAAGGAGACTCCACGACCTCTCTGGGCAGCCTGTTCCAGTGTTCCGTCACCCTCACTGAGAAGAAGTTTCTTCTCAAATTTAAGCGGAACCTCTTGTGTTCCAGCTTGAACCCATTACCCCTTGTCCTATCATTGTTTGCCACCGAGAAGAGCCTGGCTCCATCCTCGTGACACTCACCCTTTACATATTTATAAACACTAATAAGGTCACCCCTCAGTCTCCTCTTCTCCAAACTAAAGAGACCCAGCTCCCTCAGCCTTTCCTCGTAAGGGAGATGCTCCACTCCCTTAATCATCTTAGTTGCCCTACGCTGGACTCTCTCCAGCAGTTCCCTGTCCTTCTTGAACTGAGGGGCCCAGAACTGGACACAATATTCCAGATGTGGTCTCACCAGGGCAGAGTAGAGGGGAAGGAGGACCTCTCTCGATCTACTAACCACCCCCCTTCTAATACACCCCAGGATGCCATTGGCCTTCTTGGCCGCATGAGCACAGTGCTGGCTCATGGTCATCCTGCTGTCCACCAGGACCCCCAGGTCCCTTTCCCCTACACTGCTTTCTAACAGGTCATTCCCCAACCTATACTGGAACCTGGGGTTGTTCCTGCCCAGATGCAGGACCCTACACTTTCCCTTGTTATATTTCATCAAATTGTTCCCTGCCCAACTCTCCAGCCTGTCCAGGTCTCTCTGGATGGCAGCACAGCCCTCTGGCGTGTCAGCCACTCCTCCCAGTTTAGTGTCATCAGCAAACTTGCTGAAAATGGCTGTAAGTGGTGGCTTCTGGAGATACCCAGAGTTGTTTTGGAGAAGTTCCTACCACGTACAGACCATCCTGTACTTCTCCCCGATCTCCAGCACTTGGGTGCACTCAGGAACATCTGAGGAGTCGCAGGTGCTACTTAAGAAGAACATGTACATTATAGAGCAAGGGAGAGAGAGAATGCGGTGTTCAGTGAAAGCACAGCGACATGGCAAGGATCCTGCATTCACCACATAGGCATCATTCCATATTAACCCGGAGTGACTCCTAGCCGTTCCCATTTACTGTACATAATAGGAAATGGGTGTTAGTAGCAAATGGATGGAACACATAGAAAGAACAGCTGTGAGACTGCTTGTGTACTGATTCCATTATAAAAGCAATCTGAACAGAAACCTTTCTCGGTCTATAAGAAAGTACATTAACCACCCCAAATACAATTCGATGGAAGTCAAATGAGCATCAGGAGAAGGAAAACTATGACAAAGATTGTACTATAGAAGGTTATTTTTTCATTTTGGAAGCAGAACCAAGGTTTCATATCCTATTAACACATCTACAAACTCCAACACAGCCCATCTCAGTTATATTTCATACACTAACCCTAGTTATGAATCATGCAAGAGTTATCATGCAACATTAACAGAACTTCTGCTTTCTTTCCCCCTCTTTTAAGCCTAGAAAGTGATGTACACACAAACACGAAGAATGGTAGCATTGAAAGGTGAACACAGTCAACACACAGATGACACACATAGTGCTACAAAGTCCCTAAACTACAATCTAAACATAGAAATGCATTCATAACTGAAAACACATCCATCTCCGAGCTCTGTCATAATTTTAGATTTTGAGACAAGAAAACCCAAAATAATGAAAGTATGCTATCGTGCCACATTTTTCTTATGAATTGTAAGAATATAAGCATTGTAAACAAAATCAATATATTAACTACTTTTGCATATTTGGAGGATTTTACAGACTGTGCCATTTCAAGAGAAATAGATTCCAGCTATTTACATCTGAAGGAAGCCCTAAGAAAACTTAAGATGGCAGCAGAGGAAGCAGGAATAGAGTGCTGAGGCTCCAATTTGAGAAGCTCTACAAAGCTGTGCAACAGGCAGTTAGTTCTCTGAAAGGAGGAGAAAGGGAACCATAAGTCAGACTCTCCCCAGCCCTTCATTACCAAAGCCAGGAAACACCAGAACCCACTCCCTAACTCTCCTCTCTCTCGCACCTTGCAAGAAAATAGGAAATGAACGGATGATGTTCGGTACAAAAATTCTAGTCCATATCATATACGACAGAAAGATGACAAGCTATCGGCTGTCATCTTTTCAGAACTACATATATATAAGCTTCATAATTTACCCAAATTAAAAGCTCCCTTCTTTGAACCAGAAAATGTAGTGCTAGAAATAAAACATATCAGATTCACCCACAGACACACACAAACACACATTCTCACGCTTCTCAAGAAAGATGCATCCTTGCTCAAGCAGATGCTGGACCCATCACGTACTATGGGCCAAATAAAAAACAAATTTCCAACCTCTGGCAATTTATTGTATCATCCTTTCGTCTCTCTCCAGTTTTGTCTCAGGTGCAAATGCTGCTGTCAGTTTTGTAAATTACTTGAAGCTGAGCTCCTGGAGAAGCAGTGTGAAGAAAATCTAAACTCTATGGGCCTCATCAGATATAAATACTGCTCCATTCAGGTCAGGCTACCCTCCTCAGCTGCATGTGGAAATTTGTTTCCACCTCTTATCTTCAAAACTCCTTGCACCTTAAAAACACCACTCTTCCAACAAATTATATGTCCCACATCCCACATGATTATCCTCCAATAACCTGATTTCTCTAGAGAAAATATGCAGACAGGTCCTGTCCCAATCTGAGAGATTACAGACTGCAGTGACATTAGAGATTTCAGATACTCAAGTCAATAGTGAAAAATTGTATTGTGGACAAGGGACATTGCTCTTTCTTCCCTGAACGTCTGCCTATGTTACACTGCGAGGCCAAACGAATAACATTTATTCAGCTTTTTCCTATTGTGGAAAAAGGCAGGTGTGTTACCTCCACTAAACTGAAGAAAGGCTTACGTTATCTCAGTTTGTAGGGAAATTCTTGTCACAGTATAGTCAACAAGTAAACACTTCCAGCTTGCATGCAAGGGAGATTACAGCATCAAACATCTGCATAGTGTAGAAAGGCAGATTACAGAAGTTAGTGGTCAGTGTCCCAGTTAAAAGGATATACAAAGCACTTTACTGTATGAACACCCCCAAAAAAAGAGAATTTTCCCAGTGAAAGCAATATACAAAAGTCTCCAGAATTTTTCCTTTCCCTTAAGATTCAAGAAAACGTCTCAAACTTGACAGAATATCCTTAAGTGACCCCCTAAACTTACAATATCCATCTTTCTCCACTGTAATTAGTACAGTAACATAATTATGTGATAAAATACTACTTTATATTTTATCCAAGTCTTACACCGGATCAGACACCACACTGAGTTTAGCAGAATTAATGGAGTCTGTGTTTACCCAAAGGATCTTTAGAAAGACATTATAACCTTCTTTACTGCAAGAATGGAGTGCTGAATATATGCCACACATTTTTTCAAATCAATCATTACTTCAGGTTAAAACAGACAACCTCTTGAAAATCTTGATTTTAGCATATCTTCAGTGGCCCTCAACAGGCTTCAAGAATAACAACAAAACCACTCCTGGAATTTAGTACTGCGTAAGCTTGAACTAATACCATAACAGCCATCTAACTTGAACTGTAAGATTTTGCTCCACAGCCAAAATAATTAGCAAAAGTCACCACTTTACACCACACCTGAAAAACAAGTTTCAAGACTGCAAATACAACTGAAAAATTAATCTCCTACACATAAACTTAACCCAGGGTAACATTTCAGACTACTAATAAAGTGTAAATTCGAACTTTCTCCCCATGCCTCTTCCATAACAACCTTTTGACAGAAGAAAATAATTTTAAAATAATCATCTTACAGACATGAACAGTCTTAAACGTTTATATCTTACAGCTACCTAAGATACAATGTAAGAAAGTTAGAGAAAATGCAGTGCACAAATAGACACACAGCACACTTCACAACCAACACACAATATAAAAGCATTCTCTCTCATAACACATCCTAGAGGCAACTAAAAAGACAATTTATGAATGCCTTCTGCTTCTAGTGTGCCTCTAACAATGTATTAGCAAAATACATGTATTTCAAAAATAGAGGAAAAAGCCTTACTCTGCTATATCAAGATATCCACAGGAAGCAGCTGCATGTAGAGGTATCCAGCCTTCATTATCTGGTTGATTAATATTTGCTCCATTTTCCACCAGAAATTTCACCATATCTACGTTATCATCTATACAAGCCTATAAAGAAAGAAAGATTTAAGAAATAAGTTCATATTACAGCTGTTCTACAACACTGTGCATCTTTACACAACATCTTCAGGAAAAAAAGGTAAGTATTTTCAGATATGATGAGGGAGAAGGGTTTATTTGTTGGGATTTGACAGCAATACAGGAAGCATCTGAGAGAAAAGCAGCAGGTGTAATAGATTTGAAACCAAATCCTTAAATAAACAAATTCAAATAGAGTGTAACAAAACCAACAAATGTGACTTCCTGAGGTGAATTTGTTCAGGTTTTCTGAGAAGCCATTTATTACCCCCACCGCAACCTTGTTGTCCAGTACAAAGTGGTTCCCTTTATCAAGCCCCCAGGCCCTCATTCCACCCCAGGCCCAGCTTAGTCACTTGAGTGGGTATTAGAATTGAATAAACAGCTATGCCGTGAAGTAGAATTGTTGTGACCAAGAGATGGGAAGCAGTTTGGAAAACAATAGCATAACCTGGTTTTAATTACAATGCAGAGACTAAGCAGTATGGAAGGGGATGTATTTCAGCACCCCCCTGCTGTTTTCTACTGCAGCATATTCTATACCACCATACATCTTTTAACAGTCCATTAATCACTGCTGTTTATAAACTTACGTGAGTATCAATTTGGCACATGGCAAAGATATTATCATGTGTGCACATCTCTTAATTACCGAACAAACAGTGTTGCCCAGACGCAGGACTACTGCTGCTCTCCAGATCTCCATCTCGACTGCCTCCTATTTTGCCTTTCTTCTCTGCGTTTGAGTATTTTTCTCACAGGGTGCTCTCAGGGAGATTTCTTGCCAACTTCCATACTGCTGCCCTTAAAAGGGCAGAGTAACAGAGAGAAAAGTCCCTCTGCATTTCAGGACAGCAAGGACTCAAAACAGCTAGACCCCACAGGACTGGTATTAATTTTTTAGCTTAATAAATCAACAATACTACATAACCAGAAGGCTGAAATGAGAACTTTTACTGCTGGCCTCCTAAATCCTTCTGAAGAATTATGCCTCTAACTAAATGCAATTAAGGTATAAATATTACTTTTCAGAATATTCTACAGCAATAAAGACTGAACGTTATATACTTTATTACGGCAAAAAAACCTCAGACGTCGTTATTGTGCCTTCCAAGATGAATCCCGAAGCTTTCTTGCATTCTGCAGTGCTGAGGCAACAGTTGCACCATGAGGGAGATGTGTTGCTGCCCCGTTTAACCAGCCAAACCAACCCAGCAAGAAATTATCCCTCTTTGACCCCATCTGCTTTAGTTAGGTACAAACTTAAAGCTTTGTTTAGAATTTAACACAGAAATTGTTTTAACGATGACTCTCATCTGGACTTGGTCATCCATAAACTTGCAGCTAGACTGCAACTGGCCTGCAGTACACTGCTTGCGTTATTTGTTTTTAACTTAAAAACAAAACCACATTATTGAGTGAAAACATTCATAAACCTTCCTGGCTTTTCAGGTAGTCTTGAAAACCGCCTTCCTAAAGTATTTTCGAATTATCTTTTTAGCCATACCCATCCCTAAAATCAGCAATTCTTTCAATAAAATAATTGATGAACAGACTCCAAAAATAGAGTATAAACTCCTCATAGATACTGTCTTAAATTTCTTCCACTTCAGTGTACAATGCTTATATGCTAGTAAAAAGCTCTGAAACAAAATAATTGCCTCTCTTTGCAAGGCATTTTATCATTTAAATCAGAAGGAACTAAATGCAAGACATCATGCCTCAGATGAGGAGGAAAACAAATTCAAGAAACATATATGTTTACACTTAACAGAAACATTAACCTAGCCATATTTCACACCTGCCATCTATCCATTTTATTCTGGATATACAATTTGCCTGACCATTGATATCCCACGTATAGCATAATATTCATCAATTTATTCTAAGAAAGTAAACCTATATCAGAAAACTTTGAAATTGCCTAAGCATTTTCAAATAGAGGTCTTTTAATATTACATTTCAATGTGTTGCATACTGGTATATCTTAAAATTTTATAAAATTAATAATCTGTAAAAAAAGGATATCTGAAAATTGATTATCACTATTAAAAAAATAAAAAGCTCGACCATCTGATTGTGACAGAACACAACAAAGAACAATCTTTGCCTGTTTTTCAAGTATACATAAGAAAAACTAGCAAGACATACTCATAAAAATACTGTTGCTAAGGGAATCAAAAGCTTACATATGCAGCACATTAAAAGACATATGACTAAGTGGCTAAAAATATTTGTCCAAATTTGGGCAGTTTATTGTGCCATACATGGCAAGAACCAGGAGAGCTCAAATACACTTCTCAAGTATTATCAGAGGTTGCACATTCACGACAAGCAAAGATAAACAATCTGTGAGATTATATATATTAGGATGATAAAAAAGTAACTATTAAGATAGCAAAAGAATTCACTTGCATATGCAAATGGGAGAGTACTGGCACTACTAGTGATCACATTTGTGATGTTTAAATGTTCCTCATAACTGATTATACAATCTGAACAACCTTCTAACAATTTTATTATAGGACAACAGGAGCCACAGATGCTGAAGTTGATGAAATGGAAGACAGTTGTATAATTTAAAAAATATGACCTTCGAGCTTCCTTAAACAAAGGTTATTTAAAAATGAGACGGGTACCCGAAATATTTTACAGAAAACTCACTGCGGTCTCCAAGAAAGATATTACCCATTTTAAGATGAAGAAAAGTAAATGCAATGGATCCTATCACTGAAGAACACATATATAATATATCCATGTTCCCTTTTCCCTTTAACGGCACCATAGGCAGGTGTTTGAGGGACCTTATCACTCTCAGCAATTTCCATATGAAAGACACCTCTGACTATCAGCAGGTACCTTAAGTCAGAAAGCCAAGAAACAAATGTTATAAAAGAACTTTTATCTAAATGTTTTTTTTCCATTTCTACTCCAACTGTCATTGCGCTATCTTCACAGTCACTTCTAAAAGCAGTATTTATCAAGTGTCAGAAGTGCTTCTGTTGTTAAGACTGACATCTCAACCTCAAAAGGAAAGCTAGTCAGAATAGCATGATAAACTTACAGCCTCTGAAATCTCAGCCCAAAAGTATTACAAAGGAAAAAGCAACGTACATGTAAAGACATAAATAACAAGAGTTCCACTGATGGTATAGTGGCTCAAAAAGATAAAATTCCTGTGACTACATCTGTCCCACTCTCCGCAAAGGGGAGAGACAGCCACGGGCCTTCCTCTTCCAGGCCTGCTACCATCTTTCTAGGATTAATCTGGGTTCTTGGCATTCACCTCCCCATCCCCAGTCTCCTCCTTCCCGGTCCTTAGTTCCCACCTAGAGCTTCAGTTCCCGCTTCGTGAAACAACAGGTTGTCCCAAAGCTCTTTCTGAGCGCTTGCTAACATCTGCAGAGGACAAACACCAGCCAGCTCCTGGGGCGAGCAGAAGAGCATGGGAGCTCACGCTCAAGCTTCCCTTCATCCCACACACTGGTTCTGTCTCTCAACCGCATTCCCAGCCCCCATACACTGGTAGAAAGGCAGCATTTCTGCAAGAAGCGCACTCCTTACCCTGCCAAATTTCATGGAAGTTCGCCAGCGGGCCCCAAACAGAACAACAGCTGGACAGTGCAATCATACAAACCCCGCTTCCTTCAGGAACTAATTTAGAAACTAGGCTAATTAGTCATAAAGGAAGCAAAACAAAGCAAAGTCGATAATACAAAGTCTGGTTACCTTTTCTGATAAGAACAGAGGAAGGAAATATATTAAGGCCCAGGGAAGAAAACCACTTTCTATTTGTACAACAACCTGAAACTTGGACTCCGAAGACCAGCACAGAGCCACAGCGCCCGGCTCCCACACAGACCAGCCCCAGGCAGGCCCAGCTTGTCCTGGAAACAACGTGCCTGTGTTAAGTGAAATGACACTTTCAACTTTTCCCAGAAATACTTTCTGATCGCTCGGGAGGGGATAACCAGGTGCCTGCTGAACGTGTTAGATTTTAACTGTATTCACCATGTGTCCCAGTGGAAGCGGCGTGTGACCCAACTGGCTCTCCTTGCTATCGGGTGTGAAGTACAGAGGTGACCTAACTTGGTAAGTAACCTTAATAAGAGATAGCTCTAAAAGAGACATCTAGAGTGCTTGATCCCTCAATGAGTAACCACTTAAAGAATTCTCCTCAAAAGACAGAAAAAACAAGCCTGTTTTTTTGTTTTTAATCAGAAATCTTGTAGGGAGACAAGCAATCAGTTATACTACAGTCCCACATACATGCAGCAAAGCTATAAAGTATGTACTTTAGACTACAGTTTTTATTGTTTTTCATCAATGATGAGATCTAATGAACTAATGCCATCTAATAAGCTTTAGACATTTGATGTTTTACCAGTATTTTCTAGAGAGAGGGGTTAAAACCTACTTTTTACTGTTACCTGATTAATAACCTGATCTATTCCACAAATTAAGATATTTTGCCTCTAACAGCAAAAAATAAACACTGTATATTTAACTTCTGTCACCACATTTCATTTTTCCTTATTTAATTTTCATAAGGAAAACAGTCAAAAATACAAACACGGAATAATACATTAGACTTAAAAGGATAAAACAAGCCAAACAACCATTTGTGGGAATACTGGAAACAGGACAAAGACCTCACGCAGTGGCCTGGGGAACAGATTATTGCTTCCTTTGATTCACCTAGTGAACCAAGTCCAGTATGTCCAATGGAACTAAGCAGGACATTAACATGTTTTTTATTGTACCTGAGAATCAAATTAAGGGAGGGTATCCACACCCAGCAGCAGAGCTGGTTAGAAGTGGTTCCTGTTCTCTTCACCCTTGATCACCTGTTCCCTCTGCCATCATTTACCACACCCTTACAGTTACGCTGACATACTTTGCTGAACTGGATCTAAAGTGGATCAGAAAACCAATGAAAATTTAAAATTGAATCAAATAAGAAAAGGGCAATAATAAAGTATTGTCTTTATCTGACTAAACCAGAATTATTTAGTTTGGTTATATTAAAGCATTTTTCATATTCAGAGAAGCAGCCTTATTCTGAGATTCATCTTTATGTCCTAATTCCACTACGAGAGAACCAAAATTTAGTTTTACTGTGGAATTTCACCCATTGCAAACCCTGTGTTAAAGCTTCTTGTTTAAAACCGACACTTTTCGAAGAACACACTTCTAAATCGGCAACCACTTCTGCCACCCTCACTTTCAAATTTACAACACATTTTAGCCTACTGTCGTGTTTGCACCAACTTCCAAAGGAAATCACATTACTCACTCTGTCTACCTGGCTGTCCTCCCTCCCTCTGCAATTTCAACTGAAGCTGAGACAGGAATAGAGGTTGCAGAGAATTAAATCCCCTGCTTGTCACAAAAAGGTGGTTTAAGGATGAGTCCTTCGGAACAACGCTGACCCAGAGCAGTTCACAGTGTAAACTCAACAACCATTATACCACTTCTGCCTGGGTGCTCTTGCTGTCCCACCAGTGAGCTCAGCACTGTCAGATAATCCCCACAGTTTGAACACCCATCTCAGCCTGCAATGATTTTTGCCCTCAGGAGGAAAGGTTTTGTAAGGACAGAGGACACCACAGTTCACTAGTGACACTGTTTGTGAACATCTTCTGTTCATCTTCATTCTCCTTGGGGAAAAAAAAAAAAAATATGTGTTGCAATTCCTTTTTTTTAATTTTATTTTTTAATTTTATTTTTATAAGCTACTAATTGAGAAGGCATAGAAAGAAATGTGTTCAATAGATCCAAAGCAAGCTTGAGCAACACTTACCACTTCTGGCAGGTAACATATTTATGCTGCACATTAATTACGAATGCAGCACAAACAAGTGAAGTGGCAGTAAGGTGTATGAAATGAAATGAAATTGTAAGCTGTATCTAACTTCCAAGCTACAGATTTGAGATAACCTGGCAGTTACAGCCACTAGAACAATGGACAAGTATTTTTGCACCTCAAATTTGCTTGCAAGTCATTAATTCAATGTTTTCATACAAAGCATGACATCTTAAGAGTCTAATATTAGTAATGACAATGTCCTAAGACTCACCGACTATTTGGGAACACTTCCAGGATAACGGGTAATAAAAATAACCAACAAATTAGATCACAAAATATTAGTGATTATTACACTTATTTACTATTTAAGGAATCACTATAAAAGCACGTAGTTTACATTTGCTGAGTATTCTTTTTTAATATAGTACATACAAGGTGGAAAAGCTGCTGTTGATGTTCATGTTTATGGTATGAAACAGCACAGTTGGTGTTGTAAGAGAACTCTAGGCACTAATCTAGTATTACGGATGACAAATATTGCTCAATTATTAAATTAAGTATAATCTTTCCAGTGTTCATTTAGCCAACCCACAAGTCGCAGCTTATATTTTTCAGTGAGCTGGGGTAATGCCAGATATCTCTGCATACTGACAAAATATAGTTTTCTGATTAAATATCTTACTTTTTTAAAGTATGTTTACTAGTAAAAAGGAGAATGCTTTACCTTGTAAACATTCTTGATAAACTAGCAATATTACCTTTTTGCTACACTAGTGTTGTTTTAACTAGTTTGTAAATAATGTGTATCTGAGGCACGTGTGCGTGTTATTTTCAGTTAAGAAATTTTAAATCCATACAAAATTCTTCAAATGATAGTTTCCATCTCCAATACCCTGAATTAACAAGTCATTTCAAGAGCATCTTATTGTTTCTGCAAGTTTTGGCAGTTTCAAGTTTATTGTTTGCGTTTCACCCCAGAATTAGAGTCAATCTTGGGGTCAATTTCAATATCAAACCCCTTCCCTCACTGCAGGGCAGCAAACTTTTCTCTGGAGAAACTTCTTAAAAACGTTTCGCTTCTAAGTGTAAAAAATGAGAATCCTTTCAGACACCTGCAACAGCAGGTGGGCAAGATGCTTGCTCTCTTCTAAGGAGAAAACACTGAGGCTGATGCAACATTTCAGGTCCATTCAAGTCTCATGGGGAAGGCATGCAGAGATGATGGGAACCCAGCACCCATTCACCATCATGACTTAATTCGAACACTGCAGAGCTGTCAAACATTGACAAAAACAGGCAAATCACTGCAGAACTCAAACTTCTCTAGCTATTAATTCCACTTCATGTAAACGCCTTGTCATATGCATGAGTATATCTCAACAGAAGTTCACTTAGATTCCATTTCAGCTCCAAGAGGTGAAACCAGAAGCTACATGAAACCGATAATTGTTTAGCTCAGTTACTCAGTAAGAGCATAATGTCATTTCTATACTACAGCTCTGCCTTGTTCTCTCTGTTACACTGAACTACTAAATTAATTACACGCACTTGAGCTTTGCTAGTTTGTCATTTATAGTTAAAACTGTAAATTTAATTAAGGTCACAATTCATGGAAAACATTAAAATCTATTGCTGTTGAGACTGATACAAACTACGCGTTATAAAACTAATTTCATAGCGACATCCCACCATTGAAGCTCTAATGAGAGCCTAGGCACAGTTCTCAATCAAAATACATATATTTAAGTGGTTTCAGTGTGTTTCAAGCGGAGATAGAATTATCCTTGTCCCCTAACCTCCTGCTGAGATAAATAAGGGGAAGAGGATAGTTGGCCATAATACGTTATTTACTATAACCAGAGATACTACCATTCCTGCTAGCAATACCAGTAAGGGATCAAGACTCACTGACAGACATTATATGGACAAAACAACCCAGTCTAATGCCTGCTTTCCTGTTTTTGCTGAAAAAACCCAAATGCTCCAGGCTATCTAGTATTACATGCAAATCTACTTTCAAATAAATGTTTTCTTTTTTAGCTGCCTGCAAATCTGTTTTCAGGAACACTTGAAATTACCACACTAGAAGTTACCTCTTAATTAAAACTACCATACTAAATGTTTAATATTAAACTTTATTGGCATTAATTTATTGCAACTCAAAGAAAAATCTCAAGACAGCCTGCCAAAAAAATACTTGTCAAAAGCCAGCCAAAAAAACCCCCCAAACAAACATGAAAAAACGAGATGTCATGGAAAAAAAAAAAAAAGGTAGCCTTTACAAAATTATTTTAGAGGAAATCAAACCAAACAGCATTCAAAGACTACACTGCTGATACTGGAGCAGTTCCATTTGCCTGGATGCCCTTTTCTCTCCTGGCTCAATATACTAACACAAAGTTGGTGAAGATACTGGAAACAAAGGAATTTATGAAGCAGCCTGTGCCTTAACTTGACACAAATGAGAGTCTCCCTTCAACTCATGATCTCAAGCATCTGAAAAACAACTTCTTCTGTTCCTTCTGGTTTCTTTCCATTTAAAACCAAAACCAGTACATTTTGTGGAACAACAGAACTTGCTCTTCAATATAGATTCAGGTTTCTTAGCTTTATAACCACACTGCACGTGAAAGAGCACGAGTTTACTAAGTGAAATGGAGAAACGAAGATCTGACTGACAGCGTGGTACTACATCTACTAGATGCATAAATTCACAAGCTGTCTTGAACCCTGCAGGCATAGGCAGGCAGGTATGTACAAATTACGTGTGACAGATTCTCGTTTTAGCTTCACGTTGTTGAAACCTATGCCATTTGCCCAGCAGCATCAAATCCGCGAATTTGGGAATTAAATCCAGAACCAAATTTCAGACTCAGACATTTCCCAAGTGGCTTTCTCACTCCTCTGGTCCGTGCCTTTGCAGTTTGCTTTCTGGAGCCATTTCAGCAGTTGGGGCTGACGCACCATGCTCAGTAGGACACAGACATAGAACCTTCCACATCTACCTTCTGGCAGATACAGAAGCAGTCCTGTTCATTGAAAAGAGATGTGTTTCAGGAGTAAACACAATTTTGATACTGTAAAAACACAGTGCCGTTATGCATCTATGCTTTCATCAAGCATTTATTGTGATGTTTTCCTGGTCACACTGTGTAAACATTAAATTTGAGAAGGAGGAAGGCAGTGTCATATAGTAAACGTATTTCTGTCACAGTCAAATTCAAGAATACGCCAATCATATTTCAAATGCTTAATTTTCTTTGTGAGTAAACATAATCTGCTTTTAGCATATTGGCAACTTAAGTTCAAGCGTCCAAGCAGCTTTTCAATTTAAAATACCTAGCATACTGATAGTCAATTCAGCTCCGAGTTCTTTGGGGCAAAAAAACTATGCTGCCTTGGAGTGAAAACCCAGGGACAAAGCAAACCGGACCACGTCTATCAGCGAATTCCAACAGGCTACATTAGTGATGTACTCATCAACTGACATTTTATCTTCCGCTTTAGAAGGATCTAGTGGAAGTTTTCATTGCTTTCTGATTTTAGCCAACTAAAGAAAAAAAAGCTGAGTAGAAGAAAAGTAATAACATTGAATTTAATAAAAACAATGACAACCTTTCATCATATCAGGGAAAACGGAGTATACATATTGATAGGTTATACTAAACTAACCAAGACAAATGTTCCCTGAGCTCATTTTCCTACCAGACATGACTGCTGACAGTAAAAAGCACCTTTAACAGAAGAAACCAAGATTACAGGTACAAAAAGGCAGTCAGACACTCAAATTTGGAACCACACACCTACGACTGCTTCATTCAATTAGCATTTGCTATGTGTGGTTTTATCCTCATCATTATACAATATAAGTAAAAGCACATTTTTAGGTAACACAGGTATCGTTCAGGGCTTTTTTCTTCCCAAAGCAGAGGAATCTATGTAAACAAACAACTAATTTGTATAATTCAATTGAACATAATAGAACTTAAAACTACACATGAAGTACGAATGATATGTCAGTTAGATTTATATACATTTTATACATAAAAAAATTAATATAATCATGTTGCACCTGGATGGAAACAAGAACTGAATTACAAGTAAAAGTGACATTTTGAATTGCTTAAATAATAATAAAATTATCTTAAATGTGGTAAATACATTAGTTTATCAAAACTGCATTTTGTACACCAAACCAATTAAGCAAAGGTAGTACTACATATAAACAGGAAATTCAACTAGCTGTTTCTCAACATTTTCCATTTTTAAGGAAAGAAGGTATTGCTACTCCTACTTTCTGTTCCTAGACCAGGAAAAGAAAAGCTACCCTTCTCTAATATAAATCCCAGTATTTTTTTCCATTTATTATCAAACTTACGATTTGCTGAATTGATTAGATAAATTGGAAAGCATTTTCAGCTCTTAAAAAATGCTACTAGGTCTTGAAGCTGATGTAGGCTTCAAATCAGCAGGTTCAAAATGTAAGTGGAGTATTCAGTCTCACTAAAATTTTAGAAGAAAACCAAGGACTGTCTAAAAAGCAATTAAATACAGATTTAGTGAAGTTATCCAAAAGCAAATTAGCCCAAATTTGTTACAGTAAATATCAAACAGCTGCTCTTTCTGAAAACTGTAATTTTTAATACAGATTTTGTCTATTTAGTTGGTAAAAAGCTGAGAAACCTGCAGCTTCCAGCTCCCGCAACCCTGCAGGTGTCAGGCACGGCCTTTGCCTGAGGCAGCAGAAGGAACAAACTTCCTGGCTCCCAAACAGGACAACGACATGTCGATAAACCTCCAGCATCATCCTGTTGGCATTTGAAACACCGAAGGACAGCACAGTATCTTTTACAGTCATCAGTGGTGTATACGCATTTTAACTTCACCTTTCAACGTGAAAACAAAAGAAGCAGCTCTCCAATTTTTACTTTTTAGAAAAGACCGTCCGTGGTATACACATTTATATATAACTAGATTTTAAAATAGCTCAACTCATTTCTGACTTCAGAAATATATTCAGCACAAAGCCTAAAAAAAATGGGATGTTGTTTCCTTTCTGATGTGCCAAAAGTCTGAAGGAATTAGCGGAGCACATAAGGTATAGACAATGCCAAAAAATGCAGTGTCAGGTAATTTCCATATACATTTTCACATTCCACAACACTCGGAACAACCTGTCCAAAAGCCTTTTTTCTCATTTAATCTGCATGAAGAAATGTCACTGTGATCCCCAAAAGGTAAGGAACTTGCAGCAGACAAAGGTCACCAAGGCTCGAATAAATGCTCTGCAAGGATAAGATCAGCTCAGAATACACCTAAACCCAAAATTCAAGTCAGCCTCGGTACTTCAGGAATCCCTTCAAAATTAAACAAGTGTGTACTCATGCTGTGCCTTTGCTAAATTTGCTAAACAATCTTCTAAAATAACTTACATGGAATACATTACCATGTTCTAGTGTAGCTAACTGTACAAACAACTAAGGAGATGATAACCAAATGCACTACAAGCCTCTGTCAAGTATAAAGAATAAAAATAAGTATTCAACACCAAACCCCCTCTCTCTCAAAGGCTAGCTACGCAGCTGTTCCATCTACACAGATACGGTTTGCAACTTCTAAAAAAGGCATTTTTGCTCACAGTGTAACTCAATACTTTATTTTCAACAGGCCAGCCACTTCGTGAACTTGCTGAGCAAACCCTGACTGGCTGGAACAAGAAGGAAACCTGCGCTCAGGGGTGCGCGCTTCCCAGCTCCAACAACTGCCCATCGACTGCACCCAAGTTTTCCCCCAGCACAAGAAAACAGCCGTGAGTACTTCTTAGCAGAGATGTCTAACAATTTATCTCCAGCCACAAACGTAAAAACAACACCCACTTTGTGAACTCTCTCTCTCCCAAAAGAGCAGGACCGAAGTACCAGCTTCGGCACCAGACTCCTCTGCTCTGTCTAAACAGGAAATACTTTGGTACCGTTGTCCCATTAGAAACTCATTAAGACAGATTAATGAAGAAACTGCAAGTAATCACAAGTTCCTAGGAAACTGCTTACACCCCAATTACATTGAAAAACGGACAGGAAGACAACAGCCAGCAAGTAAAATAATCTAAGTTTATACATACACAACAGTGTATACCACTATATACACACACAATATGTGGCATTTTAAAAGGGTCAATTTCTAAGTCTTTTTTTTTTTAATGGGTATCACACAGACCAAAAGCAGAAGCCATTATTCTACAAAGCCATTTGATTAGGATGTTACTGTAGTACAGAGATAAAGCAAAGGAATGCCAGCAATTAAAAATAAAATGTTTAACAAACAAAACTCTGAAAATCAATATAAAACCAGAATCTTTAAAATATGTATAAGTAGTATAAACTTCAAATAACAGAGAGTAGAAATCTGGAAAGGAAAGCTATTAACATCGACGAAAAATACCACAGCCAGTAGGGGCAGGAATACCAATGCATTTCTTAAATATATTAAGAATAAGAAAAAAATAGCCATGATATAGGGCATATATATATATACACGCACACATATATATATATTTTTAAAATATTTAAATATAGATAAGAGAGAGATTTTGTCAACAAATATCTCCACTTTGTGTTATGAAAGAAGCAGAAAGTTTTATTTGTCATGTATAGTGAGGCTTATATACCTTCTCATCTGCTAATAACAAAGAAAAATACTGAAAACCCACAGTGGATCTTGGTAAGATAAATTGCCAGTATGCTTAGGCAGCTCTCTAGCCACTATTCAGTAACTTAAAGCAGCTTCAAGTTTGCCCATATTTTCGAAACAGATCTTGAAACATCTGGGAAACAGTAGATGACTTAACACTGGACCAGCGAGGCAAAGTGGTAACACAGATGCCTAAATGAGCCGGCTTGTCAGCCACACTGTGTAAAATAAATAAAAACCACACATACACACACACAAATCCATGTGACAGATATCAAGATAACAGAGGTTCATTAGCCTTATTAGCAAGAAGGCAATACTGTGCCAACACAGTTATATTGCTTCAAAGGCTGCTGAGCTTCACCAACAGCACCGCTGGTTTTTTTGCACCATGAGGCCAGAGCTGACCTACACCAAAGGACCCCAGCTCACACACGCTACTAAGACCTGGGCCACCAGCAAACACGGTTTGGAACCAACAAGGATCCAATAAGGCTTTTTAAGCTTGTAGCCTTGTCAGATGAAAGCTGACTCCACACACGGCAACTGTTCATACATGTTCAGGAAAGCCCATTAGCAAAGGCACCATAGGTGCAGAACCTGAACAGGTTTCCTCACTAGAGGACACCATTAAGTATGTCTTCCTGAATTCAAGATTTTTGAGAAGCAGTTCTCTGCAACCAGCATTACTGTTCTCACGGCATTAAAGGGAAAAACAAACCAGACTTGTCAGCTCCATATTTACTGTGATACAGGAGAGAAGGAAAATAGACGCTGACTGTTGGTCACTATACTAACAGAGTAAAGTATACTAAGAATGCTACACCTTTGATCAGCATATTATGAAAGCAGCTTCTTTTTCTTCAAACTGCTGCATATGCTCCATTATCGATAACGTTTCCAGCACCATTCTGGCATATTTGTCTGTATGCTACGATTCATGCTATACCACCCTCACCACTGCCACCAAACAGATAGCAAGCAGCATCTCACGTGAAAGGACTTAAGAACTCTCCAAGTCAGAGCTGTGGTCACTGCCTGTTCTGTGGGGCATGACCTGAAGAGGTTGTGCCTGACATCCCCTAATTCTCATCAAACGCCTAGCAAAGAGCTTACAAAACGGGCAAGGATACAGCTGTATTTTCCTCATCCTTTACAGAGCCCTCGGTCTTCACAAACCAAGTTCTCTCTTTTGAAAGGTAAACCTGTAGGCTAGTAACCTCTAAATTTTCCAGTTCTCATTAACCTTCTAAAGAGCAATTTTATCCAAGCAAATAACCAACAGGAAAATACTGTACATAGATGAGCAATTGTAACCCACAGCATACATGCCAAAACCAGCACAGTACTCATGTCACCTGCTCTTTGGCCAGAACACAAGCAATTCATATGTTCTCACACATGCTGTGGTCGTTCACCTCTAGCTTCTCAGTACTGCATGCCAGATACTGGAAACCCAGATATCAGTTTCAAGGAGAAAAGGCACTAAAGAAACTTGCCAGAAAATCAAAATATCTCTTAAAACAGTTTAAGCACTTATGCTCACTACTTCATCAGCAGTGTCACTCTGCAAGAAGCTTTCACCTGAGTCAAAGTAAGACATTGATGTATTTCTTCCACTGCCTTTAGCAGCACAGAATAGCACTTTTAAGAAGTTACTATAGCAGAAGATATCTTCGGTAAAAGGTCCTGTAGTCAAATGCTGATAAAAACAATTTTAAAAATATTCTAACTGAGCTTATAGGATGTTCTTCCCCTGCTACACTTGATTTTGGGCAGTTATATGAAAAGGATATCCCAATTGATAATAATTAGACCCTCACCTGAACATTCTGCATTAGAAACTCTGACATTCAAGAGATGACAATGTTTCAAAGTACTCATAAATATCATCCCTATTGGATAATTTGCATTTCGATGTTTCAAGATTTTAAGCAATATTCTGTCCCTTGCAGGAGGCAGTGTAATAAAACCAACAAACTCGTAATTTTTTTCTGCTAACATACACTAATCACTTAGGGCATGATTCTACAGGAGCCCACTGTTGACAAACAGGGAGGTCCCAGTCTCCCTCCTCATTCTCAACTGCACACTCCCAAAAGCATTTGTCAGACTCTCCATTAGCCAATTCAACTCACCAGCAAGGCAGAAACAACCCTTTCTCCCTCCCCACCCATTGAAATAAATAAATTTAAAAAGGAGGGAAAGAAACGAGCATGGCAGGAGGAAGAAGCGAGAGCACGCCCTTTCAAGGCAGCGAAGTACAGTATTATTGCCTTCATCGCACCTGGAGCCACAGGCACTTCTGACTTTTCTTCTCAGAAAAGATTCTGGAGAAAGGGGTAGAAGTCTATATTTCTAGTTACGCAGTAACTCTTCTGTGTTGACTTCTAAGCTCCGAGTCTGCTGACATCTTTGATTTGCACCAGGACAGAAAACACTCTGGCTTTCTCTCTACCAGGATTGTGTCAGCTTAAAAGAAACAACAAGAACCCAGAAGTATGCTGTTTACCTGATCTCGGCAGTACGCACGTCATCATTAAATTAATCATAAATGTTTCAAAGTCTGCTTCTTGTACATCAGACTTCTAGTTCAAGACGATTATTATCAAAGAGCACAAAACCGAAAGCCCAGTTTAAAAGTACCTTGGATTCACGGCCAGTCATCGCAACGTGACTGCCTTTACTGGCTGCATTTCACCCACAAATACGTTAGAACAAGTGCTAAAGTAAACAGGTGGAAAAACACAAAAAATGAAACGGATTTGATTATATGGAGAAAGTATACACGCTGCCAGAGCACGGGGACAGCCTATGCGCTGCAGTTTTGGCAGGTAACCATTCAGCAGCGCTGGCGGGGCCAGAGCTGCGGGAAGGGCCAGGGTCGGGTCTGACAGGGAAGACTTCCAAGTTTCCTCATTTCAGACAGACGGACAAAGGCCCATCTGGCTTTCTCTACTGTTCAATCATCCACCATTCACGCTGCAAACTGAAAGCTCCTGCAACGCAAACTGTTTTTAAAACTGGTTCTCCATTTATTTTCGTGGAAGATGTATCCATCTGGGCAGAAGCTATGCTCCAGATACCTTGGAGTGCATGGTGAGAAACTGCCTACATGTTAAACAGAAAAGAGAATCCCACTCCCTGATGCGCCACAAGATGACCTTCCCTGCCTTGAGCTTGCTTTTTCTCCTCTACGGTGCACACCTCTACAAAAATTCCTGGAGGGGAAAGCTGTTCTGCCAGCTTAATTTACACTATTAAATTAGCCAAAACATGTTTAAGCTTTATGCGTCTCTAAGGACTCTACTTTTACATTAAATATTCATTTACACACAGACCTATATGTAAGCAGTAGCAAGGCCGAACAGCCAAATATTCCAGGACTAAGAAATGCTTTAATTAATGCTACCTAAGCTAAAGCAACCAGCCCCACAAACATCTGACCTGTGCACAGTCCTACATGAGCTCTATTTCCCTGTGGCCACAGGAACTTGTTTCATTCAATCTATGAGACGATCAGTGCTTCCTTAATGCAGCTATGCAAAATTATGGATTTTTCTTCACTTACTCAAATTTTGTTCTAAAAGGAACTCATTCTCTCATGGGCTCCTCCACCTATCAGCACTCACCACCATTTAGGTACATAAGCAAGATTTTAAAAAAACCTCCACCATAAAAGTTATCATTTTACAGGTCATAAACAGACAAAAAAGTCATCATATGCCATATCCCCCGATTTAACCACACAATTTGAAATGCTATGGAACTGAGGTTTTAAGATATACACCATTTCATATTTCTAAAGAAAATCTTCCTTTCATCGCACTCAGAGCCACAAGTGCATAATGTTTCTACAGATTTCCCTGCAGTTTCCTACCCCATTTACTATTCTCTTCTTTCCCCCCACACCGATCAAACAGAAGACCCGTGAGCAACAGCATCTTTCATCAGATGTCCTGAATTATCCTAAGTGTAAATCCTCTATACAGGCCCTGTAATCTAGGTATGATGACATAATAGAGTATTAAAAGGTTAATGCATGTTAAATCCAAGTACAGATTTCACAGGAAACACTAATTACCTGATATCCAACACACCAACACCCGAGTTCCATTATTTTAGTATTCCTAGTATCAGCCTTTCTTTCCTGCTTCCTCTTCCACACCACCATTTAATGTTCCTAACTCTCAGTTTCATCCTGACAGCCAGCCCACATCTGACAGCTTGCTGTTGCCTCCACTCTTCTGACTCACTCCTACATCCCTACTCTATTTTTGCATCTTACAGCTTCCTCCTCTGTGCTAGTGGAGGCAAAGAGGTCACAGCACAGATAGCACTAGTGTACCTCTAAATGAATCTTACAAGTCCACAGGCACCTGACATCTGTACTGCTTCCATGTTCTGAATTACGATATTGAAAATTAACTTAGATATATCACTGTACAGTACCACAGTTCTTCTTTAGGTCTTGGTAAATTCTCTTAGATACCATCTTTTCTCTGAAGCACTCCTCTTCCAGTGAATCTGAAAATGCTTTAAAAAATGAGTTCTTCTGAGAAATCCTAGCACCTTCCAAAATGCTAGAGTATTAAAAACACAGATCCATCCAAGACTTTCTCTTTGCTTCTCCCAATCTGATTAAGTATAAAAAAAATCCAGCTGTCATTCTGCAGCTACAACTGACACAATGTCCTACCACGGTGGCAAACCCAACACTGCCTGAGAGAAGAAGAAAGACAGCATCATCTTCCTTTACAGCTCTTAGCTGAAAATAGTAGGACAACAGACTCCGTAGAGATCCATGGTTTGGATTAAAGGTACAGACTAACTTCCAGAAAAAGAAGAACTCAATATGCCAGAACTCATCAGCCTAGAACAAAATTACTTTGATGAACGTATAATATACAACTACAAAATCATGAATAATAGGGAGAAAGTAAATATGAAACCAGTTGTTCACCCCTTCTGCCAGTACAAGGAGGTGAAGTCATTTCATGAAGCTAGTAAGAGTTGAAACCAAAAGACATAAAGAAACAAAAGCTGCTTTTCTGAAAGCTGACTGGAATGCCCCATATCAGCAGAAGCAGAGATGACTTATTACTGAGCTTAGTAGACTGGCCTTTCCTCTTTACACTGGAGCTATGTGATTAACTGAAAGAGTCCTTAAGGCCTTAAGCAGCCCAGATACAAGAAAAAACCCTCTTCACTGCAAGTCAAACGAATACTATAGCATTTTTACTGCAGAGTATTCTCATCGCAGCAGATAAGTGACAAAGTGCTCTGTGTTTTCTGTTTTGCAATAGAAAACAGGTTGTGTTTTTCATTAGTATTCCAAATAAAGGTACTGACATTCCTGTGTTCTCAACTTATCATACTTCTTGTAAAACAGGATTCTGTGTATCTGAATAAAGATATATGACTAAGTTTGACAGTCTAGCCTCTCATTCAGGTGGATCTTTTAAAATATAGGTATTAAAGTTACCACAAGGAAAATTACAGAAAAGTTTATGTGCATCCTAATACTTGAGAGTAAATACAGGGTAGCTTACCTCAGTGCCAACATAGTCATTTTCAATGACTGGTGCCACCATGCTCAGATGCTTTTTCCAGAGGAACCTGAACCAGATCTCTCTGAAGCAATCCCTTAATATGCAAGCCTCAACAGGCACTTATTTAAACTGTTAGCATCTATTCAAGCAGTTAACAAACAAGTCAAACACACAGAAAAAAAGCATGCCGGATTCTGTTGACTAACCTTTGTTTATAACAGCTACAGGAATTATCACCAGTTTACAAGCTTGGGTAAAGCTTATCTGATGGCAAAAGTTCATTATGCAACAAAGCTGTATTATCAATATCCTACTATTCTTTATTAAATTAGCATTAAATCTTTGGTGTACAGTCACTGCCACAAAAGGAATTTCTCCTACTAACTGCATAGACTCTTGCCACATTTTTAGTTTTAATAATTAGCTACTGTGCTTCTGAAGGAGGCCAAGAAAGAGGGTATTACAGACAAAGCTAAAGCCAGCTGGGCTGCTTTTTTTTTTGCTCTTGGATGGCTGCCTTCATTTCACTGAAACACTACAAAGCAAGTTGACCATATAAGGCACTGGGATTCCCATGGAAAATGCTTACACAAATCAGATCCATGCCATCTTTTTAGTTTATATAGTACAGTTAATATGAACATTTGCAGTACATTTTTAAAACACACTTCAGAATTAAATCTTGCAGATATAACATTATTTTTGCCTTAACAGAGCTCATGTAAGTAGCATTCCAGAAGAATCTACAGCTTAACATTCAACTGAATACGTTTTTTTACATAATATTAGACCAGATCAACTTGAAAACTGCAGGCAGCATTGACAAACACAACCTCCTTGATTTTGGTGCAAATGAAAAGTACCAGAAAAGCCTAATTCACAATTCAGGGGTCTGACAGCAAATGAACCTCCCTGCCAGCCGCTGGCTGCAGCCTGTATTTATCAGAGGCAGCAACTTGCTGCATGGAAAGATTATTTGTAGCCTAGATTCCAACAAGAATAACTCTAACGAGCAAGGGCTTATAAGGAGATGGCAATACACAGCCGACAGAGAAAGGACAAGCAGAGCTGGGGAAAGCACCATTCTTCAACAGGCAGGGGTGCAAAACGAAGCGGACCGTAGGGCTTCCACTTCAGAAGGGCAGGGGAGCTTTTGAGATGATGGAAGGAAAATGTCAGTCTCAAAGAAGGGGGGCAAGAAAGTATGCAGACTTTAAGGTTAGACAGACAAACACAGCAATACTAAAAGCCTCAGTCAGAGGTATGTGCCAGCATGACGACAGTGTCTTCCTAACTCTAGGATTTATTTTTTAGAAGGAATCAAGCACTTACATGTTGGGAAGGAACACTTTTAACGCAGTATCAAAATTACTAGAGAACTGTTACTATTTGCATTTATTAAAAGGCTAATTAGTTATTTAAATTAATATATTTTTAGGTATGAATTTCACAACACAGAGCAATGCTTTATGAGAACTCAATCTGGCCAATACACAGTACAGTTTGGTCAACACTGTGTTTGCTTTTCAAACAGATATCCAAACCTCACAGTATTCTGTATACCAGACTAGCTGAACTGTTAAATTAACTAGGACATTTGCACCTGCTTTATCTGGGAGTAGAAAGTAATTCTTCAATCAACACATAGTCTATTGACTCATAAGGACAAAAAATATGTCTGTAGTTTAATACAATCTGAACAGAACTTTTCATTCCAATAAATACCAACTGCTGCAAGATCTAGCTGCTTTCTTGCACCTCAGAGAATATACTTCATCTAACAGAGACATCAACCTCTGTACTAACATTAAAAATAATACTCTCTGCTTCCTCATTACTATATGCACCGGTTACCAACTGTATGACACAGGCTCGTGTAGCATGATGCTGGAAGTTGGTATTTTCAATACAGAATTCTCCACCTAAAAATATCCTTTCCCTAACAGAGAAGGGAAATTTTAGATTGTTGCTATCCTGTCTATCATGGGAGTAAGACATGTTCAGTGAAACAACATGCGTAATAATGCACAGTAATTAGTATCAGTCACCAACAATCCTATCCATTAAATGCTCAAAATTTAAATGCTTCCTGCATTGCATATGGCTTATGCTATTAATTTTTAATAGCTGTTTTGGGATTCCCTCTGCCACAACCCAACTGCTTGCAAACTGAATGACAACATCACCAACATACTAGCTACTATCCCATTCACTGACATCTAAGAATCTGTAAAATGACAAGTAGTGAGATCAACTTCATATATCTTCCATAAAAATAAAAGGGTTCCAATTAATGTAACCATTTTAATTATATTGCCTACAAAAGCATCTGAGTCTTTCCTGCGAGCACACTGAAAAATTATGTTAACTATCAACACACACACCACCCACTCCAATGCCTAGTCAGTCATCACATCACTACAACACCCCTACATATAACTCCTGTATCTAAAACCAAAGTCAACTTCAAAGATTTTTCTTAAACTTTACATCCCCTAGGTTTGTTCTGATTTTTTAATTTCCTGAGGAAAAGAGGAAGACTGTGTTCCCCTTCTATGTTTAAACTTCATGTAATCGTTAACTGGCATTTTCAGTTGAGGCAATAGTCAAAAGACAGGGTTCGGATTTAGAAAAGCAAAACTGCTTACAGAAGGATGAACCTTCTATTCTAAGCACCATACTGATATGTATTTGTATCCACAACCAAAGTACAACATCCATAATGGATGAATACAAACAACTCTTTGTTCATTGGGAACTTAAAGCACAGACTTCCAAGTCCTAAAGAACTCATGGGGTTTTCCTCAATGCAAATAAACAGACTCAGAAGCGGATGTACTGACAAAATAAAACTTTTATTTAGACAGACAGTCCTCAAGATTTGGGATAGAACATAAAAGCAATAAATTCAGAAATCTGGCTGCTTTCTGGGGAAAGGCCAGATTGGGCATCCAAAGAACAAAGTCTTCAAGCTCTAAATCTATGAGGCAGGCGGGATACACATATTTGACTAAGATTCCACCTATGTATTTAATACTCATGGATGGCACAACAGTCTTCAAAGCATTAAGCTTTAAGAAAGGATTAACAAATCCACTGCTTTCTCTTCTTGTAAGATATTTGATACACCCTAGCAGGGGGGATCTCTTCACAGTTATTAAATAAAAAATGATGGCTATCACTTTAAGTCAGAACAGAACTTTCTGTAACAAGACAATTTTCCTACTAAACTATATAAAAATATACATATAGATCTCCTGAAGATGTATCTTCTATTCCAGCTGAGGTGTGAGTTACTGGCAGAAGTCTCAAAAACCAGTACATCTAGAAATTAAGTAGATATGTGACCACAGTATAAATACATACACAAAGACGAGAGATGATAACTACATCTGTGTGTAAGATGAATTTTCAGTCTGTTCTTAAATTTGCCCCCAACACTAACCACCTTTGAAATCTATGTGCCATGCTGGGAACCAGAGGCATCTCTATTCAAGTTTGGAATTAATTTGGCTGGCATTCCCCCAAATAAAAAGATCCCTTAAGGAGCTGTAAAGCATTTAGATTTATGCGATTTTATCCACAGAGGAGAGCTAAGACTCCAGTTTTCAAGATCTTATCGTTGGGTTGTCCTAAGCAGTAATTTAATGGACTGCTCAATTAGTTCTTATACCAACATTTTAGAAGTTACTGCACTCCAGCTGCAAGCTCGTCTACCAAGTGACTTGCCAAGTGGACAAATTGAACTTCTCCACACAAGAGTGAATGAGCATGGGAATGTACAGGAGCTGTCAAGGAGTAAGTACTGTGCTTAAGTAAGCGTTTAGTCTAGAATAACAGCAGCATTGTAGTTGAGAGTATCTACATCCCTATCTAAAGTGAATGCACGCTTAGTTTAGAAAAAAGTATCATTATACCAAGCTACTTCAGATTAATTTATAGTAGCTACAACTATATTTCTGCTCTGCAGGGTATCAGTTTACTTAAAGTACAGTTTATGTGGTCTTGGACTCAAAAAGCCGCATATACGGGTGCTCCTCAGACGAAGTGTCTAAGGAAGCGTACTCATTCAGTTCCTACAGGCATCCCAGGCCTTGCCTCTGTGGCTGCTGGATGGCGAGCTCTCTTTTAGGACAGTGTTCAGCATTAAGATTCTTCTACAATCCAACAAAGTTCTCTCTTAACAGTCCTGTACTAAAAATAAAGCATCAGGTTAACACTAAAGCAATATAGCATTAATACATCGCTGGCCTTAGGAATGGTACAGAAAATACGTACTGCTCTGCTGAAGACTTCTCCTGTTAGGCTAAATGAGGTTAGGCAAAAAACGCAGTGCAGCTGTAGCACGCTGCAGGCGTAGGAACACCATGAGGGTGGCCAAGCCCTCTGCAATGTGCCAGTAGGCAAGAGGGAAAGGGAAGTGAGATGGCAGGCGAGATTTGCCTTTCCAAGTTAGTCTGGGTTACAGATGACTTATTTCCATGGAAATAACTAGTATCTGAGACAGAACAGGTTGCTAAAACAGCCAAGTACTTTGCACTTAAATAGCCTAAGCTGCAACATATAAGGAGTGGGGTTCTATACAGACAACAGCTGATGCTGCACAGTCACTCCAAACCTTCTTATCCAGTAACTGCAAGTCATTAGCTTAAAATTTTAGCATTGGTTCATATGTTGCCTCTTCTTCCTTCCCCTCCTGCTGCCTAGGAACTGTGAGAGGGTAACTGATTATCAGCAAAATACAGCCCTGCAGTCTTTATGATCACTTAGGAAAAGCGGGAATTCAGGTCAGGACAAAACAGAAGCATTCGCACTTCTTAGTCTAATGTGTGATAATTTAGAAATCTTAAGCCTTTTAAGGTCACAAAGAATAACAAGCACTCTTCTTTCAAAACCTACAAACAGCTGACCTCCATCACATGCTGGGACAGTGCTCAGCTTATCACACAGTTGCATCTCACAGCTGTGAAGGACAGTTGTGGAAGACAACCATGTGGCAGAATGCAACCATCACTTTCAGAGGTCAAAGAGGAGTTCAGATCCAGACTAGTTGAATCCAAATACAGCTCAGTCACTTTCTGGCCAAGAAGCTTGCAATAACTTCGCAGTTGTTCTTTGTATCTTCATACAACATCATATTGTTGATATATTCATCAATAAAACAGCATGTGTATACATTTGCACTAAAATAAATGTAGATGTTGAGCTTCAGAAGAAAAGGCTCTGTTTTAAGATGGTCACGAGAATTTATTTTCTTAGCCCGAATGGAAACCAACAGGACATCAGAGACACCAGCAGCAGCACACTTATGAACAAATGAGGTTATTACCCTAGTAGAAGAAAGAGCTGAGCTGTGTCAAAGTTCCCTCATATGGAGATGACAACCAAAACCAATGGTGACAGAAGACACACCACCTTGCTGCTCTAGAGGTTTGTGTTTAACCACACCATTCTAAAAGTAGAGTATATAATTATCCAGCAGACCAGGAAAAAGTACTTTGATATTGTGTGCAGTAAAACAGGTTTAGGTATTACTATTAGGATGGCTTCTTTTGCTAAGCAGCTTATTTAGTTAAAGCAGATGCAAACTGCGTGCTTAGATAAGGGTTGTTTATTGTTCTAGAGATGGGGAAAACAATGCCTTTGCAAACTGGAAAGCTGCATTAAAGTTTAGCTTTTAGTTTTGAATAATCTATAAGATATGATCTTAAATGTGAGCATTGAAAAAAGATGCTCCAAGAATACCAAGAAAGGGCTGTAGAGTTTGGCCCCAGCTGGGCAAGCCTTATGGATAACGTGACTAAACCTGTGGCATTTACAGGAGCTTAAGTGTTTCCAGGTGTAGAAGCAACATCCAGTTTGAGTCTATGCTCATTACCATCTACAGTAGAACCCAATAAGGACTTGTAAATACACCAATCATTGTTTCTTTAGACAAGCATTGATAACTGACATTTTCAGATGAAGGTGTCAGACATGGATTATAGTGTTCTTAGAAGAATGATTAGTAATGTTTGGTTAAGAAGTTATCCAGTGTAACTTGACTTGATTTCATCACAAACAAGACAACACAAAAAGGATCACTTGTATTTATTTTTCTGGTGTTCTAAATCACTGCATTCAGGCGACTGTAGAATCGAAGAATGAGACTAGAAAGTGGTGATGCACTCAAACCAATGCCTACAATACCAATGCCTACAAAGGTAACCCAAAGCCTTTGCTTCAGAACTTTCCCATTCTTATTTGGAAAGCTAATACTGTTTAGGGAAGAAGTCCACACACTTGTGCCTTCAGCCACCTACATACCAGAGACATCATTCACATAGAAGCCAACATCATGAGAGATGTGGGAAGGTAAAAGGAATGTAAAACTGAGAATCTTCACCTTGAAAAAAGTGATTAAGAAGAGTAAGTTGTCTTTAATTTTCTCTTCTTCTTGGGACACCAGGTGACAGAGACAGTTTTCTGTAATTTGGATCTCATTTGGATGTCATAAAAACAGGAGTTAGTTCCTGCCATGTTATAAGCATGTTCAGGGAACATGAGGCAGTGAAAGAAGTGTCTATGGGATAAGTTTTGCAACACATATTACAACACAAGTTCCAGGTATTGTTTTGGTTGGTACCTGCTACGTGCCTAGCAATGCAGAGTATAACATCGCAGAATACGACTGGGTAGTTTAGAAAGAATACTCTAGTTATTACTTTCAATTTGGGCAAAGGTTCAGTTAGAACAGCTTGAATTAGACAGGAATGCAAGGAAAGAAGCACCTTATTGTTAATTTGATTAATACCATTCTTTATATGAGATGTCTTTGAACTAGCCTCACTCATAACTATGAAGTAATCAGTCCCTAATTACAGCAATCTTCCCTATTAATGTTTAATATTTAAAATTAGTCTGTACTCAAGGTCTTGAACTGAAGATATGAGGTCTAAATGAAGGTTAAATGTGGAACTGCAGTACATTTGGGTTACTCATAAACGGTTTGTTTCTTTCATTTGAGATTTATTTCATCTACATCTTGGAACTCTGGCATGTATACACAGAACTGGAACAGCTGAACAGTCCATGGCCCTCATGTCATCAGCAATCTCCTCGTTACTCCAAAGTAGTACACACTTCTTGGCACAACCAGCAGAAGACAAACAAATTGGCACCAGCCTTACTCTTCAGGTGACATTCTAAAGTGTGCAGCATGAGTGTCCTCAGTTAAATTGTACCTTGATCTCAGGTGACTGCACTTGCCTTGGCTTATGGTTCTCGAACTAAGAAAATAATTGACTAAACCTAGAATATCAAAGTGTGAAATCTGTTTGGATAAACAGAAACATTTTAGTAAAAATGGCACACGAAGACTATGACTGAAGCACTTGTGTAACTGGACACCCAGCAGAATAGACTGATCTTCAGCCTAGTTTATGAAGTGCTTAAATTTAGCTTCTGTTTTAAGGATTACTGTCTGCCTTTTAGCTAATTTCTGTTCTCAACTTGTACTGAGTCATGTTTTCCATTACTGCAAGCTACTTTGTTTTTGTTGGATGCTTTCACTCTAAGCATGTTCAGAACATCACAACTTTAGAACTACGGTTAAAGCAAGATAAAATTTGCTGCAATTAACCACTAAAATGAGCCTGAAGTAAGAGCTACAGCCCATCAACTACCAAAAAAAAAAAAAAATCTGTATAACACTTTAATACCAAAATACAAAATGTAACCCATTCCTTCTTTGTTATCAAATAACACATTAATGGTTTTATTACCTTTCAGATGGATTTTAGGGACCAAACATTTACTTTTTTTTTTTTATTCACCAGGTATCTTATACCATCACAGCTGCTGGAAGTGAATCAACTGTGCAGTTTTACATCTATTTCTTTAGCATCTTGGCTTTGGAAAAATGAAAGCTTAACAAAAACTACAGACTGTTAAAAGATCCTCTGCTTCATTGTGTTACAAATCAAGTCTCTGAACAGCAAAACGGCATATTTGTTTCTTTAATAGCTATTGCATTAAATACGTGCATACAAGATTACAAAAAAACCTCACAGTTTACAAGATCAGATCATTTCACACATGTGATACCATTCCAGTTTTCAACGAAAGAAAATATGTTTAAAAGTTGGAGTAAAATTGCCCTAAAGAAATCCTGAATAATTATTCCTACTCAACTACTCTAATTAAATTTATGAGATAAGAAAAAAAAAGAGGACAAAAAAACCACATAAAAACCAAAAAGCACAGGAACAGTGGACAATTTTTTTGATCTTTACCCTCAGCATGACTATAGTGCTCCTCAGTTTGCAGATACAGATACAAATGAAGTACAACCTGGCTTTGACAGAATGGTATAGTAAGTGAAAAATTTATTTTCACTCAACAAGAAACCAACATTAAAATGCAAGCTAGCATGATTTTATTTGATTGTATTCTTCCTCCCTCAACTTCATATACATCTTCCACTATGACACACTGTAGAGCAGGAACAACGTCTTCCAAGTTCTGCAGAGCCTCGCGCAAGTGAAGCCACTGTTTCATTAGGAATTTCTGCTGGGTCTGTACATCAGGCAGATCATGGGAGAAAAGCTATTAAATATATAGCAATTACTCCATAGATCCCTGTATTACTGTAACACCCAGGAGCTCTAGACGTGGACCAGGATATCCAGAAGAATCTATATCCACATCTGTGGAACAATTCAGGTTTTCTGGAAAAGGTTTCTGCTTCAATACCTAAAATCTCCCCAGGTGTAGCAAAAACTAGGAGAGTCTCCAAAAAGGGGAGAAGAGGGGAGGGGAAAAGAAAAAAAAAAAGAGAAAAAAGGATAGATGAGCATTAGTTAGCATGCCACCAAAAGTCCTGAACTCCACAAACAATACTGCTGAAGAACTATCCTGGGCATCTAAACCTCTGCATTCAATTCTAAAAATGATTATTCAAAGCAGACAATTTAAACCACAAACTTTTTCAGTATGCTGCTGTTGCTACTCCTCCTCTCCCCTAGTTCCTCTGCTTCCTATGTTACGCTTTTCAGGAACCAAGGCCACTTAAGATGAGCAAAACTTCTCACCAGACTAACTTTGCAGTAGGTGGGAAGATTATAACACATGCCTACCTGCCAAAGAAGTAAGCTCATGTCCAAGAACAGGTTGAGCAAAGATATCCCTTCTTAAAAGACTGAAGCTTGCATCTAGACTGGAGAGACAGACTGAAGCTCGCATTTAGACCAGAGAGCAACTCCTTGCTTATTACACCGATTGAAACATGAAAGACCACACCACAAGCTGTTGAGGTCAATATAACACCAAACAGCATTCTAAAACTGTCTCCTAAATGTACATGGCTTAAAAAAAAAAGGCAGAGCAAAGATCATCTTAAAAGTGCCACTCAGAATACAGCAGGAAACAGAAGACTGTTTGGTACCCAACTGTGGTAAACACCCAGTCTCCATATATTTACTTCCCTTCCATGGCCAAGGACTCAGGGAAATTAGAATTCCTTAGACCCTATAAATCAAAAGCGATATAAATCATATTAGAGACTTTTTTTAAGTAGAAGACAGCCTTCCCATTTTAATTTCATTTAAAACACTCAGACAAAGGTTAAGTGAATTAGATACTTCAGCAGTAGAAATAGTACAGCCTTTCATCAGGCACTCAACAGCTGGCTTCTAAAGGTACATAACAAAGCAGTACCCTGTTCACAGAGTTTACTCCTCGAGAACTGAATCAGGAAGGTTGTAAAGCCCACGCAACAGCAGCTTCTTGCCTTCAGGACCCAGTAGAAGACTTGCTTTCAAAATAAAATAACTTTTAAAATAATTATTTATTAATTAATGGTAAATACATATCTATTAATAAATAATTATCAATTATTTTTATTAAATAATTTTAAGCAAACCATAGCTCTACTTTGTCTTTCACCTTCTTAATGGTCATCCAAAACAGTACTTTCCACCAAAAAGAACTCCTAGTCTGACCTGGCTATTGGGAAAGGATCCTAACCATTCTGCATATATATGCCGTTGTACCTGGTTTTTTGCAGCCCTAGGGCACAGCTACAAGAGCCTTCCTTCTTTAAAGGCAAGGTTTTAATATAGCTACCAGGACTGCAGTTTAAGGAGGCTGCATCATTTTTCTTCCAGTTTCTGTATAACGCTGAGAACATGTCAGCAGAACTGTTTGGTAGCTTGCCTGCATATATTCCCAGCTCTGCTTTTGCTTGCGAGTCAGATTTTTGTCAAAAACAAAACCTGAAGTAGTGCTAGTTGAAAGCCTCCATCAAAATCTGAAATAGGCAGCAAGCTTTCGCACAAGACTGAATTTCTACATCAGTTAGACGATGGTTTTATAAGTTTAAATAAGTAGTCCTCTGGGAACAGTACAGAACACCAGCAACAGTAGTACTACAGCTTCACCCAGTTTTCGTGTTTAATTTCCAAAGCTAAACCGAAGATGAAACAGTGAAACTTCCATCTAGTCAAGAACACTTATACTGAGCCAAAGTGGAGCACAGATTCATGGAAGTGTCATTTCTAAGCATGTAGTTTCTGGCTTCTACTTTTCATAGCCCTTTTAGTTCAGCAGTTCCACACTGACCCCTCAGACCACAGGTAATCAGAGTCACTGCTACACACCAAGGAAAATGTGCACACAAAGCTGTCAAACTATCCAAGTTTCCTGTCATTCAGTCTGTAAGAGCTGACCAAACGCAAATTAACAGTAACTCCCTGAAACAGCAGCCACAGACGTAAAGGTTGGAGGAACAGCAAGAGCTTCTTGTTGTAGGGAAGGAACGGAAGCTAGGGATTGCAAGGATCATTAAAAAAAAAGACTTATAAAAACAAAAATCACTTTGGATATTAAGCAGTATCATTATATAAATACTTGCTGGCTTTATGGTAAAGATCTTTGAATTAAAGATCAAAAGCAAGTGGCAAATACTGGAATCAACTGTCATCCGGTTGCTGACCAGAAAAGCAAAGTTATGAATTTGCCTCAATATTCGTCTCGTGGAATTCACAGCTGCTTGGCTCCAATTTCCATCTGCAAAATGAATAATTTCCATTTTAGGAGAGCAACTTGCAGGAGGTCAGAGCAATCTGGCTATCTTTGATTACACATCATGGCTGGTTACAATCTGAAGGATCGACTTGTGCCAGTACATGCACAAAAGATAATCTAAATTCATCAGAGCAAGTGTACTAGAACTTCTTCAGCTGAGGCAGAAGTTGCACTGAACTTTATTACTGATATTCAGCTACTACTGGAGAACTTAACACCTGCTTCTAGCAGTTTTAGCTCAAGCATTGGATAAAATTACAAATTCAATAATCCCATATCACAGGTGGGGTAAACATTTTGGCTTAATGCATTCAGAGTCTTCTCTATCTTCAGATTCAGTGGCATGTACAACTCAACCTAAGTCCCATCCTTCCTTCTCCTTCCTCACAGTCCTTCAAAAGAACTCAGAAAATAAAGGATTACTGGCTTACAAAACTTAGTGGAAGTACAAAGTGTTGTAACTACTGACGTAATATAGGAAAGAATTATGACAATACTGAAAATTCACAATTCTTTAATACTATGTGGTGTGTATATTTAGGTCATGGGTCAAACCCCATGCAAACATAAATTAGAGAAGACAAAGCCTGCCAATTTGAATGTTCTTCTAAAAAAAAAAAAGTTACTGCTGACATATTATGTTCACTTGAATTCTCAAGCTTAAAAAGAATGCTGTAAAAGTTTATTGCATCAAAATATTCAGATACATAATTAATGCCAAAATTTTAACTATTTGTCTTATGGCTGAAGAGTGCTATCAACCAGCTAAGCACCTGTACTGTTCACTAATCACAGGTGTCAAAACTCTAGTAAAAACAGTGTGAAGATCTAGTAATAACATGGAGATATTACAGGTTAATCACAGCACTGCTACACACCTGAAGGTTCTACAGCAAGACCTGTCTGTTCAACCCTGAAACTCAAGGGATGCCACTAAAGTCAATAAACTCCGTGGCACAGAAACATCTCTGAATAACTGGAAAGAAAAGCCACTCAGAATGTTAAGAATTATCAATCATAAGTGTAGTTTACACTTTAAGTGTGAGGGGAGAAAAAACAAACACACCACAACCATCACAACAGCCCGCTTTAAAAAATACACCACCAGTCTTCGGGCTAGAAACCAAATGCTCTTTAAGTGGAATAGACAGGTCAGAACGTCAGATGCCTCCAAACACTTAAAACTAGACAATCAATCAAAACCACTTTGAGTTTGCTTTTACCTATAATCTCTTGATACTTGCTGATAAAGGGTATTTATTTCTGTTGCAAAAATATAACTTCTCCACAGTTGCTTATAGCTACAGCATCTTCTGCACAAGTTTTTCAGTGAGCTTTACTTCATACTACAGCTCCTACAGCCTTTACCAGAACCAATGTCCAATCTGGTGTTTTACACTCTCTCATTCAGCAAGGTGCTTCCCTTCGATTTTTGCATCAGCTGTGACAGAGCCAAAGGGATAAGCCTGATGACAAGTCAAAAGCCTCAGGTTAAACAGGCCTCAGAATACACATTCAAATACAATACAGCAAAGCAGCCAGAGCTACTGGCTGAAGAGAGGGCATGACAGACCAGTCCATTTAGCCAGTGACTTACAGTCTAATTGTATTTTTTTGGTTTAGACATTGTGCCAACCTGAAGGTGTAATTTTACAAATTAAACGCTGTTCTCATCCCTTCCACCCCCACAAAGCAGACAAATTACCTTTCCTTAGTTATTCCAGTGGGCCACCAACAGTCTGCTACTCACTCTTCATGTATCGGCATCATCTTGTAAGCAGCAGCTTCCCTTCGTTTTGCATGCTCTTCTAAATTGGCAACGGTATTATTGTTATATGACTGAAGTGTTTTGGGGAAGGAGGGAATCACCGCCAAAAGACTGACAAAATTTTGCAATATTCACTGGAGTGCTTAATAACTTTTTTCCAAGCCCTGGACATGGAGTCAAGTTCTACCAACTGATAAAATTCAGCCACTGAAGTATCTGGAACTTAAAGTCTTGTATTCAGAAATCAAGAAAAATCACAGAAAACCTACATGCTACATTTTGCCTAAAGCAGGCAAATTATCTGCATCTTAACGTAAGAATTTAAGAAATATTCTTATATGCACCTTCTAAAGCCAGAGCATTACTAAAATTGGACTTCACCCAGAAATATTTGAGATTAAGAAAATAAATAGCTTAGCGGAGTCACCAATGTTCTCAGTGAATCAAGACTCACTGGAAGCAAGAGAAGCATTTCACAATCTACATGCTGAGACTGACAAAAGCTAGAGTTCCCAAAACCCCCTGGTTCAAACAACTTGCTTTACAGGAACAACTCCATGTTCTGCTATTCCTTGCATTAAGAGAGTTAAAAAAGAAATTTATAGTGCAATCAGGGGGTTGAGAAGACAAGATACGATCTTAGGTATCCTCATAAAGAGGAGCAGAGATGTAAATATCCTGTATCTCAATGGTTGCTGATACTACCAAAGAAAAGAAAGGAACCTGCAGCAGACCTTTCTTGGAGGAAGAAATCAAAAGTAGGACATGTGCTGGGTTTCAAGAAGCATCAGCACCTTATTTACCTCTGTACAGATGCAGATTTGAATTCAGAGCCTGCTTTTATAACTCTGTGTGCTGGTTTTGGTTGGGATATAACTAATTTTCTTCATAATAGTAGACGGTATGGGGCTACATTTTGGATTTGTGCTGGAAACAGTGTTGATAATACAGGGGTGCTTTTGTTACTTCTGGGCAGTGCTCACACAGCATCAAGGCCACTTCTGCCTCTCACACCACCCCACCAGCAAGTAGGCTGGGGTTGTACAGGAAGTTGGGAGGGGACACAGCGGGGACAGCTGAGCCAACTGACCACAGGGATATCCCATACTGTATGACATCATGCTCACTACATAAAGCTGGGGGGGGACATTCAGAGCGATGGCATTTATCTTCCCAAGTAACCACTACACATAATGGATCCCAGCTGCCCTGGAGATGGCTGAAGACCTGCCAGCTGATGGGAAGTGGTGAATGAATCCCTTGTTTTGCTTTGCTTGTGTGTGCAGCTTTTGCTTTACTTAAACTGTCTCCATCTCAACCCTCAAGTTCTCACTTTTCTGATTTTCTCCCCTGAATGAGCAAGAGGCTGAGTGGTGTTTAGTTGACCACGAAGTTCTTATGGAAGGCAATGTGGCAATCAAATACTTTGGGGAAGCCTCTAGCCTTAAACAAGACCAAAGCCAACAAACTAAAGCTGAATACTAGCTCATCTGTAACTACCAAGAAGATAAATCAAACAGTCCTTCTCAGGCATGCTAAAATAGCATCACAGAATCACCTGGCACTTCAAGCCTACAAATGCATGTTTCTCCAAACAGAACTTCCACCATCTGTGGTATACCCGCACCTATCAACATAGTATAGCTTTCCTTTCCCAGGGATTGGGGGGAAAAGCACCGTTTAAGAATTTAGATACATTGAATGGACTCCAGCAATAATTTCATATATATATAAAAATAAAGCAGCATCTCAAGCTGTCACAAAAGTGCACTATTAAAAAAAAGGCAAAGGGACAGCTAAATGGAAATAGGCTTTTCCTCGCAGTGACATAAATACCTTTTCTTGCACATTCCCCTTCAGGAAGATGGAAGAGTAACATCTGACATGCTGGTACTATGAAAGAGAAAGAAGTAATCTACCACACCATCATGTAAACTGATTATCTGACACTAAATATTTTTCCCAATTAATGGCAGTCAACTAGCTACAATTATCACTATAGGGAAAAGGAGGAAAAAATGCATAGCCTGCGTTTAGCTTTTTAAAAGTAAACTCACCATTAAGACAGCATCATCTTTTCATTGCTTGGACACTAGAACAGCACATGGATTCCAAACTCAGCCTTATGAAACTAGATTATCATTGCTATTCATTAGTGCAAAGCTAGCCCATTAGGAAGGAATTAGCCAGGAATTACTGGTTTTAAGTGAAGGATGACTAGATACAGAAGTTAGCACTGACATAACCAAACCAACTCTCTAGAGGAAATTTGGAAAAGGATACAATTCCCCCACACCTCTCATCCTGCTTTCAGAAGAGCAAGTAATACCTCTTTTAAACAAGAATTCATACACACAAGCAGCCAGAGGGTTGCCTGTGTTTCCATACTTCACATCAGTATCTACAGACACATCCAGCACTGGTAGATGTTGCCAAAGCAGAAATTTCTCAAGACACCCTCTTCCTGGATCCCAGGCGCAGCTCCTCTAACTTACATCTTTCTTTTCACAAAATAAACAATATGTCTTCTGGCATTCACACTAAGTTGTTTTGTATTTTCCATTGAAAGAGTAATTTTTAAATCACCACTCCTATACTTACCTAGAGCTATAGGTAAAATCTGTTTATACAATAATTTCATGAGCTTTCTTTGAAGTCACATTTGACGGATCAGGCCAAAGCCTGGCAGACTGTGGGTAAAGTATGACACTGCAAATGGCAGGTAAAAATATGAAGAAATCATTTCCCATAAACCCAAGTTTGAGGGCAGCTCAACTAAAACAGAGGGCAATCACATACTTGCCAGTGGCTTTCTTCAGTATTTTACAAGTATATTACAAGTCTCAAGCACAAGCTAAGTTACTCCTGTAAAGCGGTAATGGAAAGTTGATTCTCTTACTAAAACCACAAATAACCAACAAGCACTGTGACATACACATATTAGTATTCAATACAACTACTACACACATACAGGTGTAGCTATACAGAGATACGAATGCCACCATTTGGCTAGGTTGTCCGCAAGCAAGTAGAAAATGAGTAACCAGAAAGCCACATCCAGAGAGATTCACAAAGAAAAACTCACCGACAGCCACAGTGTTAATGCAACCCACCCTTTCTGCTCTACTCAGAAGCCAAGAAACTGATATTACAAAAAAAAATAAATTTATTAGATAAAGTGTCAAACTTCCATCAAATAGGAGACATAGCATATAGTCCTCATAAAAATATATCTTTATAATTAGAACTTAAAATAATTCAAGTTGCAGTAGCTGAACAGAAGTAGTAGCAAACTGTGAAGTTTGGCATGCTTTCTAAGAACATCGCTTTATATGGTTTGATAGAAATGAGATTATTACCTAACAACAGGAGTCCCAATTTGGTCTACAGGCAAAATGCTGTCACCCCAATCTTCAGTTTTCACTTTGATTAAAACCTAAGGCAATTCATTTTTGCCCAAGTTTCCAGCAAGTTCAGCACTTAAAACACTAAGCTGTATTGATTTGAAAACATTTCCAAAGAACAGGTTAATCAAACAAGTTGAAGAGTTATTGACTTTTTGTAACTAGATAAAAATAAATGTTGCAACAATAAGTAGGGTTACTTATATTTTTTAGAATACAGGGAAGGTAGTCAAAATCAAGACTGATTAAAGGAATAATACCAATATCTTTGGATCGTTTCACCTCTGGGATGGAGGCACACTTTTGGAAAAAAATCTCACTGATTTCATTAAGATTATTCACTTAATAAAGCCTACTCATTCAAGTATAATTGTATATATTCGTGAACATACTGCAAGCAACAACACTTCTGTTAAAACTTGGAATGCCACGCTTTGCAGCTTTAAAATAACAAATTTTCCACTTCAGTAATGGAAGCACAGGTTTTCAGTCAAGAATGCTATAGCAACTTTCAGGACATTAGTAAGCCAAAACTTCCAAAGCCAAAGCCCAAGACAGTATTCTCATTTCAAAAGGGGCCCACAAGGATCCCAGACTTGACAGAGGAATGCAGCTTCTCAGCGAAAGCTTCATCCAAGTTAAGTGTTTCCCAAGGGAGCACTGACCACACACATACATCAGTGTACACGACTGTCAGCCGTCTTCACCTTTGTTACTAGATGAAGATGCTGGTGTTTTGCCTTAGACAAATACTCAATTCAATTGTGAAATCTGAAGAAAAATACTTTTGTTAAGTTCATCCTATACGTTTTAAGTGTTGCTAACACTCATTCTGTGAAAGAACCAAAAAAAATAACAGGAAAACGAAATTCACATGAAAAGTGGCACACATATATATATATTCCAGATCCACAACAAAGACCAAGACTTGCATGTAATCCCTTGATGTACAAGAAACTTCAAATACCCAAGTATGTATGTAGGAGATACTTCAGTTAATCTTCTAGCTTCACTATCAGGATGGTAAAACAGCAACAGCAGAACTAAATAAATAATCATCCCAGAACTAAAACTTGCATAATAATCACCACTGGCTGTCTAACTGATCTTGCTAAAGCCAGCTGTCATAGTTCAAACTCAAGACCATGAATTACAATCACAACATGGGAAAATAAATCAAAGGATATTTCAGACTGATTCGAAAAGAAAAAAAAAAATAAAAAAAAAATCCATGAGACTTGGCTTCTGACAGAATGTTTTATAACTGGAATCATCCCGAAAAACCACAGCTTACAGATATTTTAGTATCAAAATAGATGGTTATGTGCCAGTTACAGACCAAATGTAAAATTAAAGTATTCAGAAGTTACAGTAGTATAAGAACTAATTACATGCAGCCTTGAAGACAAATCTACTTCTGTATGTAGGCCCAAAATGAGGCTGCATTTGCTCATCAAGTTTTTTTTTAGGTTTCTCTGTTTTGTTTATTTTTTGGTTTTGTTGTTGTTTTTTGGTGTGGTTTGTTTTTTGTGTTTTATTGTTTGGTTTTTTTAAGAGGCTTCACCCCCTTCTTAAAGCCAAATCCACTCTTCACTGTTTAGCAGACCTTTAGAAGCCATCAGTCTAAGAAAAATATTGTTAATGGGGTAAGTGCTAACAAGGCTCAGGCATAAGTAGGAGATAGTATTTTCCAAAGACTTCATCATATTGCTCTAATTTTGGTTTCGTGAATGAGTCAAAGATCCAGTGTTTCCAGGATAAGCACAGTGGCTGTTTCAGTGTTCTCAAAAAACAAATGAGACAGAAAAGCTGGGTTCCAGGTCTTGTCAAAACAAAGCACTTAAAAAAAATAAATCCAGAAACGCTTCCTCTCCTACCCCAAATACCCTTATCTTTTACCTTCTTGTTCTATCCTTACAGTCTTGAAATTACTAGAAAGGAAACAGCTGAGGAATGCTGCCACTCTTATGCCATGCTTTCCATTGACTGTCATTTCAGGAATGCATATAGGAAAGTAAAGCAGCTTGGAATGTCTCCACCCATCCAGCAGCATCAGAAACTGCGCACTTTACTGACAGTTCCACCACCTTGTAGCTGCATTCCAGTTTTCACTTTTACAGTTGCCCAGATCAATGAAGAAAGGCATATTGCTAAGCACTGATACAACATTCGTTAGGTAAACGCCCTCATACATTGCATGTCCTATATGCATATACCCTATGCTGATACTACAGTATGGCAGCAACAAGGCATAACTTACAGTTTCTTGGTTGCAAGAGTCCCAGAGGGGTGTACTCACGCTATAGTTGTCCAAAACTACCACCACATTCCTTTCAGAGCATATCAGTTTGTGTAAGTCTAACCTGTCTGAATATATTCTTGGATAAAATTAAGTATTTTCTAGAACACATGCATGTTTCTCAATTCCACATCCTGTTAGCCCAGCCTCAGGAGTCAGAATTACACAGAAAGAAGCAATAATCTACTGGGCTCTCAAAGTTTGAGGAAGATTGCAATAAGTGTCTTACAAGCTCAAGTAAGAACTTTGAAAAAAAGAGCAAGTGAGAATACAAGCAAAGGGATAAACAAGAACTGGCCAAGAGGCTGTCAAACCGTGTGTTCCAACTAAAATTGAGCATATATCCTTAAGCTGGAATACAGGTCCTCAGTTAGAAGACCCAAGCTGTATCTCTACTAACGATTTACACTCACTGCTTCTGTCTCCCAGCTTCAGATTTAGCTAACAAACTGAAATTTAGTAATTTGGTAAAAAACAACATGTTTTCTACTATAACGCCAAGATCAAAAAGGCCTCAAATCAAGTGTGTTGACATCAGTTTTATTCATACATACAAGAGCACATCTCACTTTTACAAAGTGCTTTTCATGATTTATTATGAAAAAATGTTTGAACAATACCAAGCATTTGCGAGAATACATAGAAAACCACAGATGAAGCTTTACTGTAAAAGTAGCATTAATGCTACAGTAAAATTCATAGCTATAGAGCAGCAGAAATTGTCCCTGAACATTGGTTTTGTTAAACGCTAAAGCCCCAATATAAGGAATTCATCCTTACATTGAATGTAGAACACTTCCTCCATTACTAGGTAAGTTTAAGAAATATGTCAGTTACACTAACATTGAAACATGCTTTACATACTTAAAATGATGACTTGGGGCTATTTATTTGTGCACAAGAAAGATCCATAGCAATGAAAACTGCTATTTAACCAGACACAGAAATCCCAGGTTCAAACTTGACAGACCATGAATAGGCCAAGAGATGCTTTGAGATAATAAACATAAAAAGGTGAAAAGATTGTTACTTGTTCCTTTCATAAAACACAAAGCAGAACACAATTCTTTTGAATGCAGCATTTAAATTTCCACTATTATACTTCAGGTATATATATTATAAAGAATCACGTTATTTTTCCTCTTCTTGCCTCCATTTCAAAGCATTAAAAAAAAAAAATCTTAGATGACAAGATTAGTAGGAAGTTAACCAGTACTTATTGTAGAACCTGAACCTAGCTACTGTAACTATGGAGAGAAAGATCTATGGCCCACACAAGAACGAACTGCTATTACAAAGGGGATTTTAAACAAATATGCCTCTGTAGTCTAATCACTGAGTGAATTCAACATTACACTTATTTCAGGACTAATTTTCTCTGTGCTTTGCTATACAGATAGAGAATTTTTTTTAAAGTCAGGATGGCATAATATAAGCTGAGCAAATTACTCCAAAATTCTCAGTTGTGTATCATCTACAACAAGAGCATTAGACGGTTCTAGGGGTTGGAGGTTGTTTCCCTCCAAACACTGAGAATTAAGCATCAGGTTCATAATCGAGTGCAAACCTTTCCATATGAAAGGAAGTTCACTTAAGCCTTGAAAAAAATAACATACCATACACACCAGTATTTTCTCCCTCCAAAGGAAGCAGTGCAGAAATCATAGCTAGGAGGTTACCAAGATAGCTTTGAGCTATTTCCATGCCTTCCTTACCCTTGGTTGTTGGGTGCTGCTGGTACGATGCAAACACCCTAGAGATTTAAGACTTTAGCAACCGGTTCTTTGCTCTTATGACTTGACATGCTGTGCATGCTGTGTCCCCAACTCAAATACATGACCTGTGCTATCATTTGTCAAAAAGGATACTGAGAGTGCCTGGTAGATTTTATGGCCCTTTTTCATCACTCCCTGCTGTTGGAAAGGATGTTGTAACAAGGACAACAGCTAATGGCTACTGTAACAATACCCTTTACCATATCAGGAACTATAAGCACGGCACCAGGAGTCCCAATAGAATTTTTCACATAAACTACTGCAGCAACTCACGCAAAAGAAGGTATTCTTATCCAGCAAATAAATCCCATAGAACCTACAGGAAATACTAAGACAGTAATAACTGTCCTCAACCAGTTAAAAAGTGTTCAGTGAAACACACTTGTGAAGAGTTTCCCAGCATCTTAATTACTACTAAGGAATCAATGCAGCAGAGTCCTACAGTGGTGGCACCAAATCCAAATTTCTATTTAACATTGCATACTGCTGTGCCTGCAAGCTAAAACATAACTATAGTGTGGGTAAAACAGTCTCACCTTCATATTCAATTTAGTACTTGAAGAGTTGCAGAAAAATACTGATATTTGCAACAGAGACATAGCCTTTGGGGAACTTTGCTTAATTAAATCATATTTGTCCTAGGGAAAAAAAAAAAAAAAAAAAGTACATGAATCCTTTATTAAGGATAAGGAGCCTCTCTTGATGTTCAGCCTTCACCAATGACAACACCTACCGTACTCAATGAGCCCACATAAAAACAGCCAAGACAATTCCCCTTACCTTACATCCAAAGCAGCACCACCCCCCAGGAAGAAGAAAGATCAAGACAGAAGGACATGTTCTTTTCATGCTGCGTGATGGAATTAGGCCACAGCACCCACCTTCCTCACCCGGAGAGAATGAGGCCAAAAACCAGGTTACCACCTCCTAAGTCTGAGCAGCTTCAAAGAAAAAGGGCAGCCAAAAAAGAAGACTGCTTAAACTGTCATACCTAACCACAGCCTAATCTCAGTCGCCTTCTTTATCAGGAGCATGCAGGTACTCCACAGCACACACCCCGCGCTCCCAGGGGAGCAGCCTGCACAGGAAATCCAGCCTTCCAGGAAACTGGTCACATCACGGTCCCTCCCCACCATAAGCAGCCTTCCCATATTGCTGCCCAGAAAGGATGGGCTCCTCTTTCCTGTACAAAGCTCTGTGTCACTTGTAGACAAAATACTTTCAGTCACTTAAGCGATAAATTCCAATCAGAGCTAGTGAACCCAGTCCTCTTTCATGGAAGCCAAGAAAAGAGAAGAAAAGGATCCAAACTCTAAGGAGAGGTGCTAAGATTTCGGGATGACAGAACTGAATCCCACTCCAAATAAACATGTGTGCCCTAGAAGGGACCAGGTTTTACTAAAAACAGTATATAATCTGTGCTTAACTTTATTTCAGAATACACTACTTTTCTCTCCACCTCTGCAGAAACTATTAATCTGCAAGGTCACAGCTCACCTTTGGGCTTCATTTTTCTCTCAAGTGCTCCTTACATTCAATTGTTAAAGTAGATTAGAAAAGTTGCACTAAGTTAGATCTCAGCCTGTGTAACAACTGTGTGGAATGCAATGTTTAAAAACAATCAACTTCAACCTCCACTAAATTAACGGAAGGGACATGCAATTGCAAATTTAAGGTCTAATTTAAAGGTAAATTTTCTGGTCTTACAGACATACACACACAATAGCTACATAAAATGCAGGATATTGCAGCAGAGTACACACCTCCCTGCTGCAATATCCTACATTGCATGTATTTCACCTAGACAGAAACACAGTATATACACAGTTTTGTCCTTTGTGCTGAAGGCCAAACCTAAATGTATACTAAAACAAGTTCTTAAAGAGAATGACATCTGAAGCCAACATTACATACGGGAATAATCGTCATCATCTAATGTAAATTCTTCCCCTTCTGCAAGATTTTTAACGCAAAGAAATTTAATTTATGTGCCCTCAGATTTGATACACTCAATTCCGCTCACTTATGCGCATGCAAATATAAAACAAAATCACTCATTGGCAGTGTCGAGAGATGAAGAAAGCACCTGCATGTATACTCCTCGCTCCTCCTCTGACCTACGAAGCCAATGGAATTTTTTTATTTCCCATATGCAGTAAGAGAAAAATTTCTACATACAGCTTTCCGATGGTGATAGCATTCTACCCCGCTGATATAGGAAAACTTTAGCTAATGGCTTTAATAGAGCATCAAGCTTTGTTACTAAAGACCAGATCCGAAGTTCACCAGAATTTCAAGATCAATGGTACTCTCCCCTTAGCACTTCCAACCACCTGGGCTGCCAAGAAGAATACAAAGCTTAAGTCTCTTCTTATAACTGTCATATCTAGCAGAAAAACAAAGGCTGAATAGTATACTAAATATTTAATTCTACTGCTATTTCAGACACATGCATTTGTTCTCAATAATCACAAAAAAATCTAGATGCAAGACAAGACAGACAGAACCCAGAAAAGGTAGAGTCACTTTATCTTTGCTAAGATAAATTTATTCTTGTGGAGCAGCAAAGTCTACGTAAGATCTGACAGACAACGCACACACACACACAAAGCAACAGAAAACCATGGCAGTCTTAAACACAACAACTTCGACACAGATGACATCAACCAGCCAAAACTCTGTTGGGAAGAATGACAAGTTTTTGAAGAGTTTCCTTTGGGAACAGATAGAGCTTTGTTCCATGCCACAGCCAAACCTGATTAAACAACTTCATGTTACAGACTATCATGTATGATTTGCACCTTTTATATGGCATATTAGAGGAAATTATGATTTCTTGATAATATTGATAAATATTTATTTATTGCTAATAATGAAGTGAAATCATTCAGAGGTGGTCATGGGAAGGAGGTTGTTATATGCCTTTTTTTTTTTTATAGCAACAGGCAACATTTACTGGGCTGCCTCAAGAGGATTATAACTTCACAATTCATCATCTTTTTCGCTTTTTGTATCATAAAACCAGAAAAGACTCTTCAGTATCACTACAGGAGGGGAGGGGGGAAGGAGGAGAGTGAGCCAGAGTTTTAGCAGTGAGGTAAATCTTCACCTCTGTTCCCTTAGACTTTGCCCTTCCAAACTGCAAGCCGACTACAGGTAACAAGACGGGCAGAATATGCTCAGAATCATCTTGACAAAAGCTATGTTGTATATAGTATTCAAAGCCATTTCAAAAACGCCATCTGGACTTCAGGAAGAGAGATAACACTGTTCATCTCTTATTCTAACAACAGAGTTAAACCAAACGTCATCCTTTCCTACCAATCACTGCCGTATTGTAACTTGTAGACCTAACGATCTAACCAGTTAAGGTATGACTTCTCATACAGAGCTCCCTGGAAGCATGAAGCAATCGTAACTTTGATTAGAGAAGGATAAATACATAAAACCTCGCTAGTGTCAGGCTAGCCTGAAGTCAGGTAACCGTGCTGCAGTAACACACTGACAGGCTCAACCACAACACACAGTCATTCTTCCAGTTCAGTTCACAACTGAAAGCAAACCTAAACCCTTTATAGGGAAGCAAGCGACAACTTATACACAGGAAATAGTGCAAGCAGTAACAGAATTTCACATCTTATGTTCAGGAGGGGTGACTTATGTATTTGTACAGCCTGATGTCCTTGACAAAAATCTATATGGAATGGATAAAATACATCAAACAAAAATAAGGTGGTGAACTTAAGAACAGCACTGGATAACAACACCCTAATTACCTCACCTAATCATTCTGAGAAGACTCCTACTTAATCAACCTAGATCTCATAATTGTAAAGAATTTTTTTAAAACTGCTGAACAACTTCTAAACTTAAGAACAAGAAGCTAGCCTGTCAAAAGACTTTATTGTTTTGTTTTTTAGATATTTAGTTAATTTAATGTCGTGTGGAAGCTTTTCGCCTTCTAGAGAAACAAAAACTATTCAGGCAAACCCGCATTATCTCCGGATTGCCACAGCCTTTCCTTATTTGGCTAACGTTTTGAGATTCCAATCAGACTGCTATGAAGTTCAACATGCACAAAGCATCCATTTTGAGGAAACTTCACAGCCAGTTTCCCTTCCATTCCCCCCCCTGCCCCAAGTGAAAGTTATCTCCCTCAGCACCGACCCCCCTCCCACATACCCACACCAGAACAAAGCAATATGGATTCGGGTTTGGTTTTTTTTTTACTGCTCTCTGACGCACGGAACAGAACTATAAGAGCCCCGCTCCCCTGAAAGTTCGGCTTCCACACTGCGGCAGGAGCCATCGCTACAGAAAGCCTGTTATCGACACACGTTTCTATATTAGGAACAAAACACCGGTTCCCCTTAGAAACCGGAGGGAAACAGGCGACCCGTCCCTCCGCACGCACACGCGGGGGGTTCCGCCGCCTCAACTGCTGCGAAACCGGGGAGACGGGGACGGCAGGAAACTGCTGCCGGGATCCCGGGCCGGAGGCACCCGGGGCAGCGCCCCCGAGGCGGGCCCGCCTCCCTCACCTGCCGGCCGCCACCCCTCCCTCCGCCGGGGGGCACTTGGCCAGCTCCCCCCGCCGGCCTCCCAGACAACACGGGGCCGGGCCCGCTGCCCCCGGCCCTCCCGAGGGAAGCGAGGCGAGCGGGGAAAGCGAAAGAGGGTCACCGGCACCTCCTCCCCGCACACGGAGAGGCCCAACCGCCCCCGTCCGACGCCCGGCCTGCGGGGATGGGGCGCAGCCTCTCTGCCCCCCTCCAGCCCAGCCGGCCTGGAGCCCGGGCTGCTCCCCGCTCCGGCCGCCCCCGGGCCTGACCCCGGTCGCAGCCGCCTCCCGCCCCGCGCTCCCGGCCCCTCCCCGCCCCGACACCCCCCAGCGGAGGGGAGAGCAGCCGCCTCCGGCCCCTTCCTCCTCCACCTCCTCCCCGGGAGGGCACTTGGCCGGCCGGCCCCGCCACCCCCCGCTCCCGCTTCCCTGCCTGCCCCAAGCCCCGGTCCCGCCGCCGAGCTCGGCCAGGCCCCCCTCGGCCAGCGGGAACGGCTCCGCACCGACCTGGTGGAGCGCGGTGAGCCCGTCCACATTGGCGTAGTTGATGTCGGCGCCCCGCTCCAGCAGCCGCAGCACCTCCTCGGTGTCCCCGCTGGAGCAGGCGGCCAGGAAGACGGCGCCGTCGTCAAACTTCACCTTGGTCTTTTTGCGCTTGACCACGGGCGGCTCCAGGTCGGTCTCGGAGCCGATCCAGCGCTTCAGCTGCTCGTTCCGCTTCTGCTTGGCGTCCGCCATCTTCATACCCCGCTCCTGCCTGGCCCCCTTAGCTAACGCCGCACCGAGGATAGACTATATACCGCCAGTATCCCACAGCGCACCGCGGCCCGCACTCGCCCTCGCTCGCTCACCCACCCAGATGGAGGGCGCAGGGCGGGAGGGAACCGGAGGGGCGGGACGGCGGCGGCGGCCTCGTTAGCATAACCCCGCGAGAGTACCGGCGGCGGGAAGGCGGGGCTGGCAGGAACCGGTGTGGGAGGGACGGCGGGGCCGGGCGGGGGAGTGGCGGCGCTGCCCGTGTTGTGACTGGGGCGAGGCCGGCTCGGTTTGCCTCATCCCGGGCCCGTGAGTTCAGGAGTTCAGCCGAAGGGTCACCGGCTTCCCCTGCTCCGCCGCGGGGCGGAAATCCCCGCGCCTGCAGAGGAAGAGCCGGGCCGAGAGGCGGCCGCGGCACCACACGGCGCCCGCTGCCTGCCCGGGGGCGGTTGAGGCACCGGCCTTCTGCTGCGGCCTGTGTCTGCCAGCAAGGCTGGAAAAACGCACTCAAAAAGAGATGAGGGCCTTGCCAGTTAAACGGCCGCCGCCGAGGGGTGGCCAGGGATGTACTTCTTGAGAGCAAAGGCCAAGAAGGCCAACAGCATCCTGGCTTGTGTCAGGAATAGTGTGGCCAGCAGGACCAGGGAAGTGATCATGTGCCTGAACTCAGGACTGGTGAGGCCACACCTTGAATCCTGTGTTCAGTTTTGAGCCCCTTGTCATAAGAAAGACATTGAGTTCAGAGAAAGGTGACAAAGCTGGTGAGGGGTCTGGAGCACAAGTCTGATGGGGGGCGGCTGAGGGAACTGGGGCTGTTCAGCCTGGAGAAAAGGAGGCTGAGGGGAGACCTTATCGCTGTCTACAGCTACCTGAAAGGAGGTTGTAGCATGGAGGGTGTTGGTCTCTTCTCCCAAGTAACAAGTGATAGGACAAGGAGAAACGGCCTCAAGTTGCACCAGGGGATGTTCTGACTGGATGTTAGGAAATATCTCTTAATGGAAAGCGTCAGGCATTGGAACAGTCTGCCTGGGGAAGTGGTGGAGTCACCATCCCTGAAGGAGTTTAAAAGACACGTAGATGAGGTTCTTATGGACATGGGTTAGTGACAGTGTTAGGTTAATGGTTGGACTCCATGATCTTGAGGGTCTTTTCTAACCAAAATTGTTCTATGATTTATGATTCTATGAAGTATGTGAGGAAAGGCAGCGGGGTGGGTAGGCCTGAAACCCAAAAACCTAAGCCAGGCTTTGGACACGTGGCTCCCAGGGCCTGCAGCGACTGGAGACACTTCGCTCCTCCACCTCTTACCAGGGACCTTAGTTAAAGGTGCTGCCTGTTGCTGCCAGTGACTGCAACAGCATCAGCGTTCCTGCCTGCGTTGGCAAACAGGGCAAATGCAGCTGCTTGGAGGAGAGAAGGAAACAAACTGGGTGACTTACTAAGGGTCCCCTGTTTTGGGAAGTTAGACATGCCTGCGTTAGGCCAGGTTGCTATACAGAAGCACCATCACCATTTGCTGCGAGACTTTTGCATGACAGTGGGAAAATCCCTGTGCTTATTGTTTGTTTTAATGAAAGCAAACTTCTTTTCCATTACCTGAAAACCTGAGGTAGATTATCAATCTTTTCTGTTGGAAGAAAACAAGTGGTTACAAAGCATAACAGCATTTGAAGATAACAGAAATTAAAATGTATTCATTTAGAGTTGTGACTTCTAGGAACCAAGCTATTATATGTAGTTGATTTTTTTTTTTCATGCGCAATATATTTTCTTTAGCTAAAAGCAATATGTGTTTTGTTTTAAATTGAATCATCACTGAGGATAAAATGTGGTTTTAAACTTACTGGAAGAAAAAAAGTTTTGTTTTCAACTAATTATAGGAAACAAAGTGTAGTTTGAGAGGATCACCAAACCTCATACACTTCAAATTTTGCATGGTTTGTTCATTTCTAATTATAATGTCTCCTTCATATGTTGGGCAGTCTCACAGCCTACTCAGACTTCTTATTTCCATTTTTATTGATAAAAATGTCAGCAGCATTTCACAAGAAGTAAGAGTCATAAGGTACCTGCAGCAATGTTTTGTATTCAGTGTCTTTTGGAACAGATTTTCATCTGGAGGTATTTGTATGGTATCCATCACGTTACTCATACAGCAACGCATGAGACACAGCACAATGTGATTATGAACGAAAGATGACATCTCGTACTCCAGATGAAAGATTTGCCAGAAAAGGATTTGCAGTCCCAAGTAGGTGGATGAACGATTACCCAGCACCTAATTTATACCTTCCCATTGACAGCCTTTGTGACTACCCAGAGGTACAGCTTAGGCTCCTAGGTTTGAAAGTATGGCTGGCTGTGCATGATGCACTTCAGAAGCAGTTTTTGCAGTGTTTATTGCTCACAGAGGTGACCGAGTTGTGCTTTTGCATAGCGCTGGTGCCATCGGCCCAGTGTGGACAGTCACCAGCCGAGAGCTTGGCAGCATCTGCTGACTCATGCCTGAGGAGGGGATTTGTGCAGGCTCCAGCCGCCTGCTGTGGCCTTGTCCTTGTGGGCAAACTTTCTTGGGGACAGACTCTCAATCCAGTGCCATTTCCCAAGGAGCTGAAAACTATAGCCCAGGAGAAGGTAACACAAGAGAAGAGCTGCGTCCTCCTTCCCTAGGCATCTCTGGTATTTTGCGTGTGCCCTTGCCGACACACTGCTTTTCTCTTTCTTCAGTTGACTGACTGAAAATTTGACTCATCAAAGACACCACATACCTGAAGAATGTAATACACTGATTTCAGCAAGCAATATTTAAATCAAGTGCTTTGTTGCAGAGTAATTCTAGGCAAATTGATAGGCACTTATTCAAAATGCCCTCTCAGGAATTTAATTGTTATGGAGCATTTTTTAAGGTTTCCATCAGGAGATGGACTCCAGTCCTCTCTCCTTGACTTTATTCTTCCAGCTCAGCTTTTTCTTTCTGGTGATGGATCCTTATTTAACACCTTCAGCTCGGTCTCCTTGGCTTGCTAGCGAATTGTAGAGGTTCTCCAGGTCAGAAAGCACAACTCTTTCTGTTCTTAAGTGTCTAACAGTCTGTTTTTAAAGACCAGATCTAATAATTCCCTATTGTTCCTTTATCCAAGGCATTTTTCACTGATTCAGCTCCAGCTTTTCAGAGAACTTGAGCAAATACCTTTCCTTACTCTGCAGCTGTTTGTATGTTCTATATCCTTGACTTTATTTTTCCTTGACTTTCCATTTTCAATATTTTTTGGGTTGCACCTGATTGGCGAGTTATGTTTGAGGACTTTTACAGACCACACAGGCAACATATAAATTATTCTTGTATGGCCAGCTGAAATTCAGTTGTTCTGTATATATGGGGTATATATGCCTTTACTAGATAGCTGTATGCTCTGCACTAAATTATATGTGGCCCTCGAATGTGATCTAGCAAAGCATTTGTTCTTCCTTAAGCAAAAGCTAGAGCTGTCATTCATGTAAACTCTGCAGTTCGCATTTTCTGTATTCAACAAAATCAAGCCACACTTCAGAGCAAGAAGGGAATAATGGTAAGAGTAATAATAATAACAACAACTTGGTTTTAATTTCCATATTATTCCTATTTCATATCTCACCTAAAAGTTTATAACTACTATAGCAAAGGCATACTGGGCCATATTCTTTACTCCATCCTACCAGTTTGATATCATTCAATTTTATTGTAAAATCAGTGTAGCTGAGAGGAGATGAGACCATCTACAGCTTTTAATTCAATGCTAATTGAGATAAATACATACAATTACCAATAATATTTGCAGTAGAAATCTGATGTTCTCATCCATTTCTTTATGTAGGCATGGAGGATGAAATTAATCTGTGCAGAGGGTTAGATTAAACCCTATATATTAAGGCTCACTTTGAAAACCATATTGAAAGTGAGTATAAAATTTGTCCTAAAACAGTCACTACTGCAATACAGTATCACAAGATTGAATTAGATAACTGCATAAGCTTGCACATGTGTTTACAATAATAATAGTATGCTAACAGTGTCACTTCTCATTTTAGGTACTTGATGTATGCAACTTAAGGACAGACTAAGCAGACCTAGTTTTATCAGGCTGTTTTGATGTGTCTCTACCAGACTACTCAACACACTAGATGTGCTGTGAAATTCTTTGTTTGCCTGTATATACATACCCCTAAAGGTGATTGAGTATGTAATTTTCCACATACAAATAATAGCACTGAATTCAGTAGGACTACTTTTCTCTAGAGATAACCATGTAAACCTTTGCAGAGATAGCATCTATGCATTTATATATTTTCAGTTAATTTAGTGGCAGGCGTCAAGTGATCTATAAAGTGATTTAGCAATGAGATTGTTATCAGTGTACTTTCTGGGTTTCCATTTTTTCTTAAAAACATTGCAACCATTGTTCAAAGGTATTTCATGCAGGCTTCTGGACCACAGAAGTACACAGATGAAGCTTTTGCACTACCCAAAATAGTCAGCTTCTAGGATGTAGAATTTTTTTGTTCTGGCCTCCTAAGGATAATTGTTGTCTTGTCTTTCATCTTGAACAGCAATAGACACAGTGTGGCTTCTAAAAATTTTGTTCTAACGTTTTTCTCTCCCCAGTGAAGAAAACTGATATATCAAAGTTCATTTCTTCAACTCTAGCTCTGGGAAAAATGCATAATTTGAAGAGATAGTGACAAATACTGTATATATTGACACAATTCTTTCTAATAAATCTTCCAGGTTTTTATAAAGAATCATGGACTGTAAAAGGAGAGATGGGATAAGAAAACATAAAAGCCTTTTTCAACATGAAAAGGTCATGACAGAGATACTTATCATAAGAATAAGGCGTTTGTTTCATTTTTTAATTTGACAGTCATAGGCCTTTCTATTTTTAAAGCTGATGTATTCTCTACTCTGATTGTGTGACAAACCCACACAAGTAGCAGTGAAAACTCTGGTACATTCCTTATCCAGAAAAAAAAGAAATAGGAAGACTATATACAAAGTGCTACCAAAATTTCGAAGTAAATTATATAAGAAGCAAACTTCTCACTCTTTGGTTTTGTCAGTTCTGAGTAAGATTCTTACACAGAAACTCCACATTTCAAGGTGGGCTACTTTTTGATGCTGCATAATCCTGAGTCACCAAACTAAAACTACCATAGCAACTAGGGCACATATTTATAAACTATGCAGTTCTGAATCAGATTTGCAATGGTATATTCTCCCAGCGTCTTTCATGCGCTTTCCACAGATTGCTGTCTCTGTATTCTTGGATGGCAATGCAAGCTAACATTTAAACTTGATTCTCTGAGATACTTCTACACGTACCCATCTGTTAAACCAGCATTTGGTCGACTGACAATTTCAATGGTGCATGGGTTAAGCTAAAAATAGTTGTCTTGGCTAGTAAAAAGTAACACTATGTCCTTTAGAAATGGGGAAATATGCTTATTTATAAAATTGACTTTATAAAACCATTCTTACTGTCAGCTAAATTTCATGTTTTGCCTAGTCCCTCCGTGTGAAAACAGAACTGAGCCATACGTCATGTAACACCAATACAGGTTTCTACTCAGCCTCTGCAGTTCTGGGAATGCTGCGTGTATATGGGTGCAGACATGGTGTTAGACACTCTGCCGTGACAGTTGTCCATTTTGGCCTCTTGCTGCTAAGAACAAGTATTTTTGCTTTACTCTGATGTCCACAAGGCCACATAATCTCACAGCAGCTTTTGTGAACCTCTGTTCAGCATTTCTGCTGGTCAGGCGTTTCTTTCCCACTATTGTGTGTGGCTGGAGTCAAGGAGCGTACTGTCGAATGAAATACTGAGGGAGGAAGGGAATGACCTGTCCCTCTGAAATGCAGGCAAGATGTTCCCTGTGAGCCGCATTCTGAACACATCACAGCTGAGAAACATACTTACAGGGCTGCAGGAGGATGATTTGGACAAAGGGAAACAAAAGACACCCTTTTCTAGCTTCTCACTTGCAGTGCAAATATACATATAGTCAAAGGTTATTGACAGCTGTGACACTTGGATTTCTGCCTTCCTGCTGCTAGAAGACGTGAATTTCCCTTTTAAATATTTGGTTTGCTATGTGAAAGTGTCCTTTCTCTAACTTGGAGTTTAAAAAGACTAAAATCGCTGCATGGCTGAACAATTGGCTTGGATTTTGGGTATCCAGGAGAGTGCTCTGCTGCTCCCAGTGCCTACAGGCTCTGCTTTTATGAGCCAGCAGAGCATATGACAAAACTGCGCTCTCATATCACATTTACACTTAGCAATGTAGTAACGTAAGTAACACACCCATATCACTGACAAAAATAATGTCATCCTTTAGCCTATTCAGACAGCCACTAAAACGAAAACCAAGTGGTTTTCATTAAAAAAGAACGGTCTGATATAGTGATGCTTATTTATAAGGATGAAGACGTGTTTACCTGAACACAACAGAAACAAGCAACTGAAAGCAGTTTCCTTGCTTAGAAATCACTTTTTCTAGTAGTTCGGTGTCCTAACAAACAGTTGCAATGTTGTTTTTCTGTCCCCTCTATTTGTTACTAGCCCTGTGTTTGCTACACAGAGTTACTTATCCTGTAGGTAACTCCTCAGGCTACAGGTTAACTGATCAGACTTCATCCCAAACCATCAGATCACTCCTTTGGTGGCCTCCTATTGTTCCTTAGCACAAGGCCATTAAGAAATTGAATTGCTTCATCCTGTCAGTTCAAAAGAAGAGTGACTTAATTGAGACAATTAATCCGAAGCAACATTTATCTGCAGCAACCGCTAATGTAATGCTAACGTACTCTAGAAGCTTTAATGTCTGTATCATGAAGGCACAGAGATGTACACTTCAGAATCTTCTCAAATGGCTTCTGGTTCAACAGGTTTATGACTTTCAGCCTTCATCTGATGAAATCACATTTCCTAACCATTGTCTTGCAACTCCGTCTTTCAGTCATCATGATAACTCAAAAGGCCCCATTGAGAAGAGAACTGTAAAAGTCCTTTTCCATTAGCAGATGCTTAAAGTAACTCAAAGCCAGCTTCTTCCCACCAAAGCATTATTTAGTCACTTAGTTTAAGATGAGGAAAAGGCTGTAACCTCTAGATCTTAGCCAAAATTTTCTCTTCCCTTAAACATTTTGGATTTATGACGCAGCCTCTTTGGCTGAGAGAAACTTGTCTCTTCCAGCATTTTCTAAGAGACATAGGCTGTTTCACTAGATAATGGAGGCATCCATGAAGGTTACTGCTATGGAAAGGGCCAATCTTCCTTTCTTTGTATTGCCCATTCCCTATCCCTGGATGCACAGACACCATTTGCAGTCTTTTCCCAGGATTTGGTGTTCATTTGACACCTGAGCGAGTTGTCTGCACTGGCAGACTATTTACTTCATGGCTTGGCTAGTTTTCTGCTGGTCTGGCAAACTCAGGAGACTCATCAGAGGGTGACAGGAGGCTTCCCGAAGAGATAGGAATGTGTGGCCAGGCCTGAGGAAGGACAGAGTTGCTCTTCTCAGAAGCCAGGACACATTATGTATGCTCAACCATCCCACTAAATCTTCCCCGTAGTTCTAGTGTGACCATGAAGTCATTATCTTTCCTCTCTGGGAAGGTTTCTCTAATAGTCTGGTGTCCTTTGGGCCTGGATTCTGGCTCATGGAAAATAAATCACCTAACTAGAGTAAGACAAGCAAGAACTGCCAAGTTAATTCCCCATGCTCCTTTACCCACCATTTTGTCTTCTCCATGGAGGCAATGTATTTCTCTTCATTTCACTTTACATTCATTTCCACGTGGCAGCTCTCAAACAGGATTCTGTGCAAACACAGTAGCGAGTAGAGGGACAGATAATTTTCATATTAAATAATAAAAATAACTTCCTCATTCTTGGCAGTCTTCATTTTAAAAAGCAACAACCTTGAGAGGCCATCGTTAGCACACACTCAGTCCTGGGAGTCCAGCAACAGCGACGTGAAGCAAACCAGGACCCCAACTCAAACCCACCCCCAGCCACAACCGGGCGATGCTGATGTTCATCTCCCATGTCCACCTGCCTCTTCCTCTCAGGTGTGTTTGGGTCATGGTCGCTTCCCTGCGTGCAATACTAGTATAGCTTCTCTGATTATGAAACAGGTTACTTTTAGTTCAAGCACTAATTGAGATGTAAAACACTGATTTTGCTGAGATCAGACACTTGGCTGCAGGTTGCATTGAGCATCCCCTGATTTGTAGTTTTATTTACGTGCACTTTGCTGCTCTCTCTCTTTGATAGAACAGGCTCAAGAAAGTAAAGGCTGGTCCTAGAAAAGTCCTACATTACATTTATTTAAAGACACATGAGTGGGTAGATAGATGTGAAATGACATTTCAACTAGATTAATAGCAGTAAAATTAACTTTCTACTTGTGTATATAGTTAAAGATATAATTTTAAAATTGAATTGATTTGATGATTTTTATTATTAACGTTTTGATTACTTATTTAGGACACTGAGCTGACAGGTAGAATAACTAATAGGAAGTCAGACCGTTTCTGGCTCTGCATCTGAATCTTGATTTTACATGGGATAAATAAGACAAAGTTCTTAATTCTGCATTGTTGACCTCAGTTTGTATATAAACCTCAAGAGCTGAATAAAGAATTTTGATCACATTAATTAGTATCTTTCCACTCTTAGTCTTCACAATTTAAGATTTAAAAGATTTAAAATAAAGCCTTAATAAAGATATAGAAGTCTGCTGGAGATAAAGCACTCAATACTACAGCTTCTTCTGCAGTGGGAATTTTGACTGAGCAGGGAGTGCTCTCAAAAACACAAACACTCTTTTCTGTTAGAAAGCACTGGAGTGATTTTTGTGCTGCAATGTCTGTGTTCTAGTTCTGTGTGCTCCTATATTTGAAAAACTTAGGTTTTGCGTAATCTTGAAATTGTACATAATGTTACATCTTATGATCTTGAAAAATCACAGTTACAGGAGAATAAATGTCAAACAATTACTTCAGAAGGGGAAAGGTCTGGCCCTACTCTCTCTTTGCGTTTAGATAAGGTTGGAGAAGAGGCCTAACTACTATAGAAAAGAAAACAGTGTAAAAAAAATCAATAGCTTGAAGAACCATTTTAGTGTCTTGCTCTGAAAAAAAATAGCTAATCCATACTTAAAATTCAAAATCCATGTCACTGCTTTTCTGCATTGCATATTTTGGAAGATTCTTACCTTCAAAGAGATGCCAAGCAGTTCCCCACACAAAACAGGAGTATCCTGCAACCATATCCTGCATACAATTGCTGTCATACAACACTCACACTTCTCTGCAGCAGCTGTAAGCACAAAGGAAAATACCTTCCTTAATATTTTATGCCCCAAATACATGCAGTTATTTGAATGACAATTTCCTTTAGAAGTATAATAATTGTCTAGGCGATACATACACAGATCACATAAGACACTTTCTCTGTCTAGAGGATGTCTAGATGCATTAATTTATTTTTATTTAAGACAGTCAAGGCTCCATTTAGGAACTCCTGCTTGTCTTAGTGAGTTTGTATTAGCTCCCACTAATACCTCACAGAATCCCAGAGGAGTTACTTATGCAAGTAAGTGATTTCCAGTATAAGTTCCAAAATGTGAAATTTAATTATGTGTTGACTTACGATGGGCTTATACAACACACAGACAACATCCAATACGACTATTTATTCAAGTCAAACATTATAGCAGATCTGGAATCGCATTCCCCTGTTACATAAGGTTCCCATGGATTCACACTTTGGTTTTAGGGAGGAGATAAGGATCGGTCCTCAAAGAAGCAATTACCACACGTGGTCATCGTACATAGAAAGATAAAGCTAAATATAACATAAAACCTGCCATTTGCCCATGCAGTGTTAAAGAGCTCCATACCATAGTGAAAACATAGGTAAACAAAACCAGGCAGTTACCTAGAAACAAAAGCGCAGAAGTCTGTCTTTCTATCACATGCCCGAAAGCGTTTATGATCAGATCCTGCCACTGCTGTTCATGTTGTGCAGTACTTGTGAGCAGTTCCACTGAGGCACTAGGGTATTAGAAACAGTTTGGAAGTTAATAAATGCTTCATTTGCTTTGAAAACTGCCATAAAATAGGCACCATTTAGATTCAGTCTTTGCTTTAATGATTGCAGTGTACAGGGCTTTTGTTAGGTTTGTGTTACCTGGCTTGGGTATGAGCTATGCAAGCACAGAGCTCAGCCTAAGCTGCAAAATTCTGGTAGTCTAAATTAAATCTAGCCTAACTTAATTTACACTTGAGCTTTATGCATGCAGCTCCAGTTGCACTACTACTAGTGGCCAAGCTAGTTAATTTTAAGGTAGCTCAAGTGCATCTTTCTGGCATCTTCTGTATCTGTTGATGTTTCATCTGCTGGCATGGAAGTTACACAGGATCAAATCATCAGCTGATATAAACTTATTGTAACTACATTGGATAAAGGCCTGAACTTCAAAGTTTAGTACTTTAAGATTTGAGTTTCGCTCATAGATGTTTTGAGAAAGTCCAAACTAACTCTACTGAAACAGAGTCGCCTAATTCACAGACGTGTGCTTGAGACTAGAATTGCGCTGATACACAGACATAATGAAATATAGTTTCTATGCCTCACCTGAATGACATGGTGAACATAGGTAATGTTCTCAGGTAAGCTAAAAACAACTTTTAGATGAGAGAAGTTTAGTGGAAATCTTTCTGCGTTGGTCCCCTCCGACCCACACAGTAGTTTCCTGTTTATTTGTGTCTTGAGGGATGCTGCTCAACATCTGGGTAGACATCTGAGAAATCTGCGCATTCTGTCTGCATTTAGCATTGAAATTTACTCTGTACCCTGAAAGTTAGTATAGGTTTATACAGTATGTCTAACCGAGGAAGTATATAGAGAGGTGGATTTGGTTTGTCTGTGCTCCAAGCTGCTGTGTGTCTTGTCTGGAAAGAAAAGAGCTCTTCCCTTCAGGTAATGTAGGTGTACGGCTCCTAGGCCAAAGCTGTCCTGTTTCTGCCCAGCTCTGAGCGCTAGTGAAACAGGCTGCTGTCTGTCTGTCTGCACCTGTCCGCACAGACTGTTATGACAGGGCATGGGAGTTGCAAGCCTCATAGTGAGGCCCCAGGCTGGAGTCTGGGTGGAGACAGGAGCCGGGTGATGTAATTAAGGCAATCTGAAATCAAGAACCAGAGACATATAGTACTCATTAGGCTAACAGAGCAAGGCGAGCGTATGGTTGGAGATAGGGTTTGGCACCAAGAAGCCAGGGAGCTCGCACACACCTTGACAAGAGCGTAGCTGAACTTCGGATGGAACAAGGGAGTGCAATTCATAAGGTGGGTCCAGGAGAAGGAGCAGACAGAGCAGCAGCAAGGACAGACAGCCTGGGCCAGAGCTACGACTGAAGTGGCGGCAGATGCGAGCTGTATCCTGACTGGTGAAATCAGAGCCAAGAACAGAGACCACGCCTAGAGGCAAGGCACAGAACAGAGTTCAAGCCACTGTACTTGTTCTCAGGACATCTTTTGTGCACACACCTATCTACCAACATCTAATGACACCTGTCTGCTGGCTATAGCACCTCTTTTTGAAGCCAGGTCTAGTTCCTGAGGGCACAGCACCCAATGACTGGCTGCTGGAGGGAAGAGTCATCTTCCTTGGCTAGTCATTGCGTAGTCACGCCTAGAAGGGACTGCATTTATTAATTTTAATGAAGTTAGAGCAGGGCTGTAGAGAAATCTGTGGAACATTTGTTTCCACACAATATTAATCAATATAATGAGGTGCAATCGTGTAATCAGTCCCATTGAAAGCTATAATGCCTAGTAGGTATGCGTATGCTTACATGTACACTTATTAAGTAAGCATATACTTATTAAAGCCTCAACTTCAATATAAGCAGGAGCCTTAATTTTTAAGGGGATGAAAGGATGTAATAAACAGTGGACCTGGGCTTTTCAGTACCTGTAGGGCTGAAGGTGGTGCAAGAGGACGGGTTAGCTTTCTGGCATGTGTGTCATTAAAATAAAACATTTTGCTGCAGAGGTGTGTACATCTTTGCACAGCGCCTGTGAAATCACTGCCAGGAGATTAATGCTATATAAATTACAATGTTTATATTAATCTAACCAAAGAGATAGAACAACAATTACGTCTGTAGCACACATTGCTCTCGTGCAGTGCAACAGAACCGGATAAGAGTCTTTTTCCCTTCGTGCATTTGCTTCTAGCTGGAAAGCTGTGAAACTTGTTAATAAATATACATGCGAGAAGCTGGGATTCTGCCAAAGTGCCGTTTGACACTATGCCAGCTTTTGGTTCTTCAAAAACAAAAAGGTTTTGGCCTTTGCTGTTTAGGCAGTGCACCAGTTCATCCCCAGCTTACCTTTAGGCTTATAAACTATTAGTAAGACTAACTACTGTCAGCAGTGAGATGGGTTTTTCAGGATGGGATGTTCTTACATAAATATAAACGTACATGACAAATCCTAAGTAAAGGGAATTAGCCTGCGTGCTGAATTACCCACATTGACTTGTTTCTGTCAGATACCTTCTTCAAACAGAATTTTCTTCTTCCAGTGACATACTTAAGATTGTAAAATGCACTGTAACTTATTTTCTGGATTGGTTGACAGTGATCTTCATTTATCCCAGAAAAAAAAAACCAACAACAA